>JACXSJ010003289.1:0-26504 GCA_014851325.1 Pentalonia nigronervosa
TATAATAGTATAATATTCCGATCCGATCACAGAAGTTCAAAAGACGTTCACGAACTATAATACGTATTAAAACAATGCTACCAATCTTTTTTTTGAACTGTGAACTGTTAAGTTATAGGTACTGAAACAGTTCAGAATAGTTCATCAAAGTGAATAGTTCAATTGAACTATTCGTTCACGAACTTAACATCTCTACACTCTACACTTCTACAGTTTGTACAGTGCATTTTTCAATCGCGGTGTCTATGTGCATAATATTATTAATATTACATTTTGGACATTTTGTCAATGTTAGTTGATTAAACGACAAAATAGTAACTTACATTTCATTTATATTTTTTATAAATTAAATTAATAAGTAATTTAGTAATATTATTCTTGGTATAATGGATAAAAAAAAGTGTGAAATGTGGAATAATTTTGAAGTGGTTGATGGTGAAAAAACAAAATGCAATTTTTGTTCTAATACTATTTCTTATAAAGGGGGTTCTACGGCTAATTTAACGAGACATTTAAAACGAAAACACATAGTTCAATACGAAGCCAGGAAAAAAAGATCTATTGAAATTCTCGAAAAAAACATCGGTGAAACTGATAATGTTTCCATATCCGAACCTTCCCATTTTAATTTAAATACTATTACACCTATAATTAAAAATAAAACAGCTAACGTTACAAAAACACAAGTATCAATAGATCTATACGCTACATCAAGGCCGATGCCTATTTCGAAATCTAAAAAAATTGATGAGCAGTTAGGTATAATGATGGCTAAAGAATACCAACCGTTTAGTTTGGTCGAAAATAAAGAGTTTAAAAAATTTGTATCATTATTAAATCCAAGCTATTCTTTGCCCAGTAGAAAAACAATTATTTATAATATTTTACCTCAATTATTATAAAACACCAGGGAAAAGGTTAAAGGAGTTTAGATAATGCATCATATATAGAAATGAGTACGGACGGTTGGACATCTGTTAATTACGAAAGTTACATCGCTGTTACAGTACATTTTATTGATACTGAACTATGCGTTTTAAAATCTCATTTACTAGGATGCTATTATTTTGAATTATCACATACAGCAATCAATTTATCGATATTTTTAAACAATTGTTTTGAAGAGTGGAGTATTGCAAATAAAGTTAAAATAGCTATTAGCTATAACGCTAGTAATATTACAGCTGCAATAAGTTCAAATAAAAATTGAAAACACATTCCTTGTTTAGCGCATAGCATTAGTTTGATTGCCCAATGTGGGTTGTGGTGAACGATATAAAGAACATATTACGGAGGAAATTCGGTAAACGTTGGAAATGTTTGATAACGGAGAGTTCGGATTGTCCGTTTACTAAACAGTGTTGTAAACGTTTGCAAACATTGCAAACGCCATGATCCAGCAGCAACTATCTGCTATCCAGTAATTTAATTCCAGTAACCTGAACCATGATTGATTTAGTTTACACTATCTAATTTTTACAAACGTTTCAAACGTTGTCGATTGTACACAGAATATGTTTATATCATACATAATATATTATTAATATAATATATAAATAGTAATACATATAGACATACATATAGACGTTTGTGCGTTTGTACTGTAAAACGTTTTCCGCCATAAAATTTCCTCAAAGAGCAACTAATAACACTTGACTTATATCACTTTTACTACGGTTTTATAATATTAAAAAAGCAAATTCCATAGATAGAGACATAGGGACAGCTCGATTAAAAAAAAAGTGCAACACATTTTTCCCCAAAAACTTGTAGGTGGCCTACTTAAAACATTTTACGGCGTAAAATCTAATATTATTTCTAATTCAAATATATGAAGAAATAGATTGTCTATACGCAATAGCAAATACTATAAATAAATGCCACTATTATTTGGTACTTTAATTTTTGTCAACATCAATAATAATGGTTTGATAAATACAAATATATATCTATTATTCTTTACATTTACTGACTATTTATTAGTGTTATTTGCTCTTTGTATTACCTTAAATAATATGCCATTTCACGTAACTTGTACATATTGGAACTGTAATAAAAAGAGTAAAAATAATCCCTAATTAACATTTCATACATTTCCATCAAATGAAAAATTGTAAGTATTTCAGTACATAAATATTCAAAATAAATTGTATCAATTGCATTATAGTATTATAATATAATATTTAAAAGTGTAAGATTGACTAATAGTATTAAATTAATTAATGGTTCAAGTATTGAATTATCTCAAGTAACCAAAATTTGGACTTGCCTCTATATATTTGAGATTATAATAATAAATTAAATACTTAAATAACTATTAGTTAAACTAATATTTTTTTTATTAAAAATCATTTTAGATTCTGAATGGAGTGATGAATGTATTAATTTTACAATGAAATGGTTTTTTTTTATGTGTGTCTGTATACATGAAAAGAAGTCAAAAAAAATGGTTCGATTTTTAACTTTAAAGGGTGATTTTATATTTCTCGCAGCAAATTGGATCTTGTTTGTAATATGAGAGGTCAAAATATTTAAATAGTTCAAATCTTAAAATAAAGATATACGAATACTGAAAATCAGAAAATGTAAGAAAAATTGTTTAAGCGATGGTTGCCATGAGAATAATCTGTATATTTTGTTGCGAAAACGCTAAATACCTATAATATACTACTTTATTTTATGCTGATGTAGGGATTTTTTTATGAGTAATAATAATAGTATTATGCGTTGGGTGTTTTTTCATTGATAAATTGTTTTTTTTTTTGTTGGATCATGAATCGCAATTTTTATCAATTTACCATTTTTAAGTAATTTTATTAAATATAATAATTAGAACCTGTTCACCTACTTTAAAATCTATATCTGATCTATTTTTATCTTCATTAAATTGTTGATTATCAAAAGCTTTTTTTTAATATCTCTGATATAGTGTCACGGACTTTCTGTAATTTTTTTAATTCTTCGATAATCGAGTGTTCTAACGAATTAAGAATTACTGCAATGTCAACAATTGAACAAAGTTTGTAACCATGAAGTAAATAATATGGAGAATATCTTGTTGAATTATGTATTGCTGAATTATATGCGTGTAATACCATTTTCAATACATTGAACCATTTATAATTTTCTTGTATATAATAACAGCGCTGGTTATCATATCAACTTTAACCTGGTTTTGTTTTTCTACCCCTCCTTGACTGACTTGTCTATAAGCAATATCTTCAATTTTCTGAATATTTAAAGTGGTTAAAATGTCAGAAATTACTTAAGTATATTAAAATTTTATAATTTCATTGATAGCTTTTTATTCTCTCCTTTCTTTATACATTTATCTTTTTTTCATTTATCATGTATTTTAAACAAATCAAATATTATTTTAATTCAATTATAAATATTACATTAACTAACAATTTCTATATTTAACTTCCATTTTTTAAATGGACGAGTCTGAATAATTTTTTTCACGTCTTTGTAATGTTTGGGTTATTTTTGGCTCTTAAAAAATAAAAATACATTCTGCATTTATTTTTGATATATTTTATTATAATGTGTATGTATAAGTATGTACTTTACAAATGTTATTACGGTAATATGGCGTATAATAAATAATTACGATTAATTAGATCCGTTTCCTTTTTAATATTTTCTTTAATATTTAATAATTTAATAATTTATATTTTTTCTAAGTTGTTAAGTCTGGGTTAATAACAAAATGTTCATATGCAATGTATGTAGAAATGTGAAATTTTTTAGAATTCACTGTCAGTCGGTAATTATGTATAATATCAGCATTATTCGATACATTGTAAATATTCCCACCACCCGATATGTCAATACATTTATATAGAGAGTATAAAACGCTGTGTCGCGATTTTAGTGATGAGAAATTGTAGACAACAATCGAGTTTATAACAGCAGTATTAATTTTCTCTGAGAGGACACCCGGCATCCACTCGCACAGTGGTTTAAATCATAAAAAATACATATACGCAAAATAATAATAAATAATAAAATATTCTTTGAGTGCTAGTTATAATTTACTCCATGATAGTAAAGGATTTTTTATGACAAAATGTTGATAGAATGCCTTTGCTTTTTTTGAGATAAATAGGGAGATACATTGTTTTTATCATCAAGTTTTTATCTTTAGTCTTTTTTAATCAGAATTTGTATTATTTGAACGCGTTATTATATTTTCAAAGTTTAATTTTTTTTTATTTAAATAGTCTTGACTCTTAAGTAATATTTAAATATCGGATAAATAAATATGTTTTATTTTTATACAATTATAATATTGTTTATATAAAATGTAACTAATATTATTTAAGCATTTATGAAATAATAGATAATTAAAGTTAAAAATTAAATATTATTAAACAAACAAAGAAACATTTTTTGAAACCACAATCGATTATTGTGGTATAGTAATTATGAATAATTTCGGGGACTGGTTTGCCCGGCGCTTTTTAAATGTTAACTTTACCGACTTGCTTAAAAATTAAAATATCATAGAAAACCATCGATAGATTACAAATAATAATATTATGTTATATCTTTATGTTTGATAATAGGTAGATCGTAGATTCATTCTATTATTAAAACTAACTATAAATTGAAACGGCTGAACATAAATTTGCCAAGTTTTACATAAGTTTGTGATAAAGTGGAGACACAACACCTGAAGCGGGCGTGACGTGTTCTTAATTCGAAAAATATAAATAATAATTATATGGACAGCGACAACTGCAATCATGCGCTGCGCGATCCATGCGTACCGCCGTGGCCATACCGACGTTCGACGGCGAACACGGCCACCGACAGCGCGCATCCGACTATCCATACGACCATGACGACTTTGAATTGTTTGTAGCTAAGTGGCGACGGGCGGTCGTTCTTGCGCGGCTTTATCTCGTACACCTGCTTAAACGTGGCAGGTGACATGAGGACTTCGGTCACCCGGCTCAGCCAATAGTCGATCAGCCCACTCTCGAAGATCCGCTGGATGACCAAATTGGCCGGTTTCGTGTACGGCGACTCCTTGACGAACCCGAACCCGATGTAAAACTGATTCAAGCACGTCCGGGCCGTCCGCAGGTCGTTCAGCATAGTCACCGGCACTTTTTCCGACTCCATGAAATGTTTCTCGTACAGGCACTTTGTCAGAATAGCGTACCGGCCACGCTTCAGTCGGCTGATCCGATCATCCACGCCACGTTCCGGTACGAACCGCTTGCTAAACTTCACGTGCACCGGATTCTGATCGTGTTTCATGCAATATTGTTATTTTTGTTATTATTATTATTGTTATTAAAAGAGTAATCTATCAAGAACTATCTGCCAAGAGCAATATTATCGTAGAATAATACTATTTAAAACGGATACCGCGCACATACTTTTCATCGTTTTCCATCAACTCATATAAACATGACCATATTGTAATATTGTGATTTACGAGTCTATTCTTAGGGACTTCTATATTATAGTATTTACATGTTTGTTTTGGATAATTTAATAATAAATGAATAGTGGGATTAGATAAAACTACAAAAGTCACATTTGGAGTATATATTATAATAGGAATCTAAATCCAAAACGTTTAATTTAGCACATTTTAAGGTTTTGGCATATTGCTAAATATTTACGCATTATCTAGCTTTTAAATGTTTTTTCTTATATATATCCAGAAAAAAATTGTTTAAATGTAATTTTAAAATTAAAATGCCTATATTTCACCAATATTGTGTGATTTACTGTTTTCCAGTTTCCACGTGATAAGGTCTACTATCACGCCGATGACAATATCTATACCAATATATTGAATTCTGATTTTATTTTTATTAAAGGATCAGATGACATTGGTAATACGGAACTACCTACAACTTTACGAAAGCGATTTAATTATACTGCAAAAAGAAAAAATAATAGGTACAATTTACAAATAAATATAAAATAACAATTTCAATAATTTAGTTAATAATGTTTTTTTTTTAATGAACCTATTAAGCTACTTTCCTACTTAGGTGCATATATTTAGTTCCTATATTTTTAGTGTATATTTGGTCATTAATTGACGCATACAAATTTATGTGTTTTTGTAAATAATCCCTATACCTAATCGATGACATAATTTTAGAACATATATTTAATGCAAATTTACGTTCGACAAAATACATTTAGTTTTGTTATATTATTTTTATTATTACCTACAAAAATTCGGATCTACGTATATAATATTATATTAGATTTATAATGGTAACTGGAAAGAACATTATTAACTACGATGTTATCACATCGATTTTTTCGATATTTTAATTTTGAAGTGAGTTAAAGTTACGTAACACGTAAGATATGATTTAAAAATTATCACAACGCGTAAGCGAGGCATAATATATTTTTTGATTTTTCATTGCAGGGTGTGTTACTCGAATAATATTAATAATTGACCAGCGTTATCGTTCTGATATCAAATTTAAAAGTAAGATTATAGTATCTGTGTTCTTCACCTATTTTTCTAAATATTTGTATTTTAAAGCTAATTTTTAGTTTATGATGTATGAGTATATAGGTCAGTGGTTTTTAACCGATGTTCCACAGACTTGGAATAAGTGTTTACCAAAATTTTTAAATCAGTCAAAAAAAATAAATCATTAAATATACAACGTATTTCATTTAAAAATATGAAATTTTTTAAATTGTATTTGTTCATTATATTATTTTTTAGTGACAAATTTGTTTTATGCTATACGTGCATTTTTTAATTTGTTATAAAATTAAAATAGTATATAAATACTATTTTATTTTACTGCCGTGTTCCGTGAAAATCTCAAAAAATGTTAAGTGTTTCATCATTCGAAAAAGGTAAAGAACCACTGATATAGGTAGTTAAATTTTTATAGTTTTAAACACAGTTTTTACTTTTTATTTGTTTAGTTAATTCATATTATTTTAAATAAATGATGACATTACTATATACTATAAAGTTTAAGTAATCAATTATTTTGGTCCAAAGTATTTTTTTTTATTCAAGTTTGTTCAGGTGTTTAAATTTCAAGTAACTCATAGCATTTTTTAACACAACTTTATCCCCTTGCAAACATTAGGATAAATACATTTTGTATTATTATAATTTATAATATAAGAGTATTTTATTTTATTATTATGTTAGGCCGAATCCACATAGAGATAACACGATTAAAACAGTGTTTGTGTTTTTAAAAACAATTTATATAATTACGCCTGTGATGGGAAAATTCAATTTTTATTTACTATTTTACTATGTGGGGAGTCAGCATAAATATATTGGGTATTATGTTTCCACTTTCCCACGGTAACGAATCTGCTGATAAAGCGATTTTGATGATTGGTGTGGGTTGACTGACAAGTTGATAGTCAGTCCATTTTAAATACGTCAAGCATAATTATCAGAGTACATTCTAGTATATTTTTACAGAATATTCAGAATATTGTAAATATTATTTGAGTTAATTTTATTGCTTAATTATTTAAACAATATACAGGTGTCCCTCAATAGATATTCGGTTACTATTATTTATCTAAGATGTCTCCACTAGGAATCGATTTCATCGAATACCTATATTCATTTATTGTTGAAATACAAATGAAATATAATAACGTTATATATGACAAAAAATAATTGAAATTTGTAAACGTAATTAAAACGGAAAACGGTTAACAAATATAATTAAATATCACAAAACAAAACGATTAACAAAGTATGTAATATATCATCAAACAAAACATAATGCAAAATGAAATATATAAAATATCATTAAACAAAAAATAATAAAAAATGAAATAATTTAAAAATCATTTATCTACTTAAAAGTTATAATATTATGGTTTCGTAGAAATATTTATTCTAAGAGATTTATTTTTATTTTAGCAATCAATCCAAGTTATGTTCCGTATCGGGACCGTTTCCCCCATAAGTTATTATTTTTAACGATAAAACGATAAACGATGAACACAAAAGTTGTATAACGTTTTACTTTTAAATAACGATAAGCGCAAAATCGTATAAAACGTTTAGATTGTAAATAACGTAAAACGAATTTTTGTTTTCAAATGCATAACTTGAAATAAACACATCTAATACTGTAGTTACCCAATTATTCAATGACGATATACACTAAACACCTACTAGGTATACGGAAAAATGAGTTCCCCGGATTTTTTTTATTGAATGAAATTTTCGATACGTCTATCAAAAAGGTTAATGGTTATTAGTTGGGCTCTAATTTATATTATCTACTAAAAAATTATGAAATATGTTCTTAAAAATATGTGTTCATGGCTTTACGCATCAATAATTATTAAATTTATGGTAAAATATTTTCGTAAAAACCAAATTTTAAAAAAATATTATCATTTTGATTTTAAATAATTATAAAAAAAATTTCAGTTATATGTTTATTTATTCATTAATTATAGTAAATAAATCTAATTATGATTTCTGAAAAATAATATAAAAATTATAGTACTTACTTAAAATGCAGAAAAAAGTAATATGATAAATAATAATTGGGTATGGCAGGTAGACTTTAAATTTTTTTTCGCTACTAAATTGGTAGTCTCTAATAAAAACTTAATTTTTATATCTCAAAATTGTGGATTGGTAAGTAAAGTGTTTATTTAAGTACAAAATTATGCTACATATAACAAAAATACTAAATACTTATGACCATAAATTCTTAAATGTTTTATTTTTACATATATTATAATGTTACCTAGTGAAAATTTTTTAAAATATCCTCTGGTGTCCTTTGAGAATTTACCGATTAAAATATCTCCTAAAATAATGGAGATATCATAATTTTGATTTTTTTTTTTAAGATCTATCTTAAATATTTCATATTTTAATTAAATTTAACGTTATGGTAAAAAATAACTTTTATTTAATTATTTTCAAAAAAACTGAAGATAAAGCCATTTTGTAGAATTTATTTTTCTAAAAATGTTGACATTTTAAGACTTTTTTTTATTAATCTCGTGATTTTTAATAATTTATTTAATTTTGTGAATTATATTTTGTTGAACAACAATAATTAATGATTAAATAAGTCTTAAAACGAGACAAGATTATATCAAAACATTAAATTATGTCTAAAGGTTATTAAATAATACGTAATTTTTCTTAAAACTAAAAATTTATTAAAAATTGTGAGATTAACGAAAATAAAATGTTGTTGAAATGTCCAAATATTTACAAAAAAATAAACTCTACAAAATGGCAAAACAATTTTTACACTTTATTGCCTACCAAAACATTAAATTAAATTAAAATATGAAATATTTGAAGTTTTTGTTCCCGTGGTCTTATAAAGAAACATAAATATGATTACTTCATTATTGTTCTTTATAATTAAAGAGTATATTTTAAGTTAAACGATACTTAGATTATTTAAATTATAAGTATTAAGAATAAATATATATATTTTTTTTTATTTTGGATTGCTTTTATTGGACATCTGGATAGGTATAATTACACTATTTTGTTATAATATGAAAAATATAACCGACATAGTATAGGTATATTATTTTTATTTTGAGCACATTTCATCAAATATTACTTGCTCGTGATATATTGCAATAATATCAGTATTCAATAATAATACTATATAAGATAGAAAAATATACTTATTTATACAACTACTTACAATTTACATATACTTTGAATTATAAATCACCTATCATAATATTATTTGTTTTTATTTCATGTAGGTTTATATGCACGAGTCTACGACGTACCTATCATGTATATACTATATTATACAGTTAAACCTCCCCTAATGGACACCTTTAAATAGCGACACCTCCAAATAGCGAAAGTTTTTCTTTGAAACAAACTACAAATTTTTCATAAGTCTTAAACTAAACCTTCTAAAAAGTGAATATAATTTCAAAGACCGAGAGTATCCGGTATTTAGAGGTTTCACTGAATAAGTAAGGAAATTATAAGAATATACTTAGAGCAGGCATCGATAGTTTAAAACACATTAACAGTTTTGAATTGAATGTAGGTTTTATAATGTAAAATTAAAATATCGATAACCCATTTTCCTAGCTCATAGCTGTATAAATATTAGTTCATAATATCATGCTATAATATGCTACATACAATATACTACAGACTGCAAGCTATAATAAATAATTATTTATCTAAACACCCTGCCGGACCGAGCTAATTGAGGGAAGCAAAGGTAATAATAGTCCCTTGCTTCATTCGTCATTGTAGTTTATTAAAGAAATATTAATTTTTGCCAAAACCGTGTTTTGAAAAAAATGAATTAATAATTCAGGGTTCGTGTATATCGAGTATCATTACGATAATATATTTAAAACTTTCAACATTTATAATATATAGTACATAATTTATATAATTTTATCCCGGCATAAAATCATATAAACAACATTATAGTCTTACTTCCATTTTCAGTATGTACTTATACGGGGGTGGGTACGTAAGGCCCCAATGGTAATTAGCTTTCACCATGTCTTCAACCTCCAAAACAATGTCTGTATATTCGGGCGATGTGATGAATGAATAGAGTATGCTGGAAAACGAAGTAGACATAATGAATATAAACAAGCACCACCAATTGATCAAATGTCTAATGGGTCCCATTCGGTAAGTACGTGGATTGTTAGTCAATAACATCATTCCAATAATCCAAAAAATGGTCGCTGATAACGAAGTAAATGCTAAAAAACAAGTAGATACGTTTTATATAATATGTATATCTACATTTGGAACATAAATAAAATAAATAGATATTAATTAGGCAGAGGCACTTATATAAGACCCAATTATAAATATATCTTTTCGTAAAAAGAATATAATATCATGTTTAATCCTAAATTAAAGATTCAATCTCAATTTCAATATAGATAACAATTAATAGATTCAGCTAAAAGTAGTTAATAATAAATATGTATTATTGTATTAATGTATACACATAAGAGTTAGGTAGCCGGTAGGTAAATATTATATTAACGTTTACGTATCTATAAATATATATATATATATATATATAATATCTTTAATTATAATATATTATTATGATGATAAACTGAAACTTTAAAATTAAACAATAAGCGGTACTTATTTACTCAAAAATTTTCCGTAAGATACCTAGAATGTTAAAAGTACTTTAAGTTTTGACAAAATATTTTTGACTTTTTGAGGTTTCTAATAAAAACGATTAGATACAATTTAATGATTTTACAACAATAATATGTGTTTTTTTCTGTCTGCAGTATATACGATATTATATAGTCAAAATATAATTTCGATTTTCATCATCAGTATCTTTTTTGGTGGGAAAGTAAATCTAGTTGGTACTTTTGAGAGGTCGATCTTAAAAATGTTAATAGTTTTTAAAAGCTTTAAGAAAAAAAAAAATAAGGAAAAACGGGAATTTCTACGCAAAACTTAATTTTGACAATTTTGATTTTTCTTTTTGGTTTAATTCAAAAAAAAATGACTGTAGATAAATTAATAGTAGATAATTTTTCATCAAATATTTATATAAGCATTAGAAAATGCATCAATAGTAAATATAGAATATACACCATACAATTGTTTCAATATATTTGACTTATTGATCTACTCATATAGTCATAAGAAATGTTTGGTTTATTATTTTTTTTTTATTATTATTGTCAATAATAATTCTTTTGATCAGTTAAAATATTTAAAAATTGAACACAAGGTTCTTTACAAGGTGAAAATTAAAAAAAAAAAGTTGAGTACAATAGTTTTTTATAAGCGTTTAAAGTTAAAATTTCGACAAAATACGTAAAAATCACGACAATTTGCAATTTTTATTTTAGAAAAAATAATTTTAATAATTTTTTTTCATTTTTTATTTAGAAATTCGTAAAAAATATTCCATTTAAACCTAAGGTTTTAAAAATCAATATAAAACTCCTCATAAGTTTTATAATTTTTACAAAAAAAATTTTTGGAAAGTCAAATTAATTTTTTATGAGCATTTGAAATTTGACATTAGATATTAGGTACCCATTAAATTACCAATTTCTCAGGAAATGATTTTCTTATTTTATTGTAACTCAAAAACGAAGTTCCTCATAAATTTTTGTAATAACAATTTCAAAATATTAAAAATAGGTAAACACAATGTTTTTTTAAGCATTTACAGTTTAAATTTTGACTAAAATTCATCAAAATGTCAAATATTTGCAAATTATTTTGTAGTTAAAAATGTATAAAATGTTCAGTTTTTATAGCTTAGGATTGGAAATTTAAAACAAGGTTTCTAGTAAGTAGATAATAGTGTAACTAAAAAGTCAAAAACAATTAATCAACATGATTGTTTTTTATAGACATTTTAATTTCAAATTTGAACGAAATTAGATATTTAAATGAAGAATAACTATGTTAGATACTTCATTGTAATTGAAAAATATTTTTCTTGGGTGCATGAAACTTTTAAAATATATTATTATATTTCAAACACTCAATGATATTTTGAAATACAATATTTTCGGCAAAAATTAATTTAACCTACTGTATTATTAATAGTAAAATTAATCAATATTATAGCAATAATATCATAAAATATGTTTGTAGTAAAGTAGGCTGACAGACCGTCTTCGCTTCTGATGGTTTATTGTGTACCCAATACAATGGTTTTATATCATTGAATTCAAATTTAACACATCCATTACAGTAACCAATTGGACTCCTACTGTTCAGCAGAGTAGTACCCAATTGCCGACCTTTTTTTATTTTAGTTAAAAAGTTTTATTTTCAATACAAATCACGTTTTTTATCGGTAAAATACAAATTGCAAATTTTAAATTTAAATGTTTTTCATTGAGAAATATTTTTATAATAATTCTAAACATAATAGGATAAGCATATAGATATGTGACGTAAATACTAACCGTTAATATTTTCATAACCAATATTTTTCTGAATGCTTGCCAATATCCATACTGTAATCGTTGTCAAAATCGCAGAAAATAAAACTAATAACCACAAACTTAATGGGAACGGTTTGAACAGCAAGTCCCATTTTTCTCGCAACGGCCGGGGTTTGGGGACCAAAAACTTTAAACACGTCAATGTCCAAAATTTAGACATGTCCACAAACTTGGATTTTATATGATCAATCCAAAGCGAGCAAAATGACACATCAACCCTTTTAGTATACAACCATTTGAGTGCACCACCGGTTATTGTATTATTCGACCACACTGTTCCCCATTTGTCTTTGTCATCAGACGTGTATGCGTCCCATGTAATATTCAATCTTGTAGCGATTTCTTTGAATATACTACATTCAACGCCATACGATAAGCCTATATTAAAATACCACTTTTTAGTTTTTACTAAAGTCTATATTTTACATTATATAAATGGACTTATATAGATAGTACCGTCATATTATACTCATTTAGCATAGTTCAGACTGAGGTGCAACTTTGGATTTTAATATATAATCAATACTTGAAAAGTTGTATTTTACTTTGAAAAAAATTAATTTGCAATAAGAAGTGTTGTACGGTTAGCTATTCCGTTGTGAGTACTAACATGCTCATATCACATTTTACTTCTTATATAATGCATAATAGGTATAGGTGTTTTTGTATGTTTACTGTTAAAAATAAAGTTTAACGCGAGTTAAAATTTTTTTTAAATTTTCATTGGGACATATTCTTAAGTATACGTAATATACGGAAAATTAATTTTATTTAATTCATTTTATAATCATATTTTTTTGGTTAAAAGGAAATAATTATTTCTAATATTTATTTGCTCATATTGAAATAAAAAAAATTTAAAATGAACAACTTTTATATCGAAAAGGATAATATATTTATAGAAAATATTTTTTATTTTGTTTTTAGTGCTATAACCTTTTTAATATTTTTATATTAGAAAATTTTTTACAAGAAACATTTTCCACATTCTATAGTGTAATTCCGACGAGGATACTTTTTGAATTCATCTAACTAATAAGAATAATACATAAAATAAACGTGTATCTAAAGTTATGATAAATTAAGTATAACTTGGGATACCTAGCTAAATATATTATAAATATATATATAAATATTATAAATAAATAAATTAATATATATATATATTATATTATATATTATAAAGGTAGATTATATAAACATTTGAAAAAATAGGATGTTTTTATATTGTTTCTTTTCTTATTGTGTATAAGTATATTATATACCTAAGTAGTATTGTCACCATAAGAAAAATTCAAATTAAGCTATAATTGAATTTTTATTACAGAAGTAGTTTAAAAATTATTAAAATGTATGCCATATGACGGTACTAAACTAGGTGTATATTGCAGGTATCGTGGTAACTAGGCTAAGTATGCTCCATTTACCATACTTACGCAATTTTCCTGTTCCATTGTCTTTTATCACACTACTAAAAAATGAATTGTTATAAGCCAATAACTTAATACGAGTCTTATGAAAGTTTTTTACTTTTTGTTTTCCTTCCAAGTCCTATAATTAATTCCATAAAATTGTAAAATATATTATAATATAATTTGCATACTAAGATAAAGATTATAGTCTAAATATAAAAATAAAACAGATTGGAAAAAATAATTTCTTGGTATTTTATTTTTCTAAATTTAAATACAATAATTATTATGTTAACAAAAAAAAACACGGTATTTTTACGCAATAAAAAATACCTATCATGATATGCCACATAATATGCAGTAAAATTCCTAAGAATACTCAAAAAAAAGTTTGAAAAATTGGAAATAATAATAAAAAATGAAATTTTAACAAATTATTCATTTTTTTGATAATAATTGATTTATTAAGTATAAAAATAGTTAAAAATAAATGCAACAGCATTAGCTTAATGCGAAACAAATATTTTAATGAAATAATTGCTTAATACAAAATTATGAACAAAAAATTTCACTACCAATTAAAAAAATTGTTATTATTTTTACGAAAAATGTGAGGTCTGTGATTGACAAAATTTATTATTAGAACTTTCTACTCGATAAAATATTATTTTAGCCTCTATTTGCATATCGTAAATCATTTAATTTCACTTCAATATAAAATAAATATCAAATATTGTCAAAATATAATAATAGTCATCAAGTATGCGAAAAAAATTATTGTCATTAGTTTGAACCACCTTGAATCTATTAAATTCGTAATGATTGATGAAAAAAATATTATTTTTATTTATAAGATATACAATCTGTACTAAATTTAGCACAATAGGAGTATGTGGTGATAGAACAAAAATTTTATTGAATTTTGGAGTAAGAAGCCACCCATTAGTGGCACTTGACTGGGAGTTGTTTAATTATCTATCTATAATCTATATTCGTAAATATATAGAATGTGATTTTTTTTTTGTTTGTTTCCTAGCAAGTCACAACATCAGTTTCTTTTTTGGCGACACCTGGGGTTACTAGGTAAGGTATGGGTGGACAGGTTTTTTATAAGTGGATTTTGCTGTGATTGAGGACAAGTATGGACATTTTTGTAGAAACATGCAGCTTCTTCTGTCACAGTTTTCATTGATAGGTCATTATGTAGAGTATAACTAGATACATAGAATGAGGCATTTGTTATCTTTCTAAGGGCATTGTTCTGAAATTGTTGGATTTTGTTGGTATTAGAAATTTTTGCAGTACCTCGTAGTAGAAGATCATAAGTTCATAGTGATTTAATTAATGATTTGTAAATAAGAACTTTAACTTTTAATCTGGTATGTTTATTGTTTAAAAGTAATGTTCGTAATCTGCAGATACGTGCGTTTAAGGCAAGTCTCTTGATACGGATATGACTATTTCAAATGAAACGCTTATCCAAATTAAGTCCTAGGTATCTAACTGTCAGATGTGGGAATAGGGGTGTTATGTAGATAGACATTAGGGCAAATGGTGTGGTATAAAGTGAATATTGTATGTATAGATTTATTAGGATTAGTCTTAACGCGGCATTTTGTGTACCATTCAGATATTAAGTTAAGATGAGTTTGAAGATTATCGGAGGCAATAAGCGGATTTTTGTCAATTGATATGATTGCTTTGTCATTCGCGTAGTCGGCTACAACAGTATTTTGGGAGGTAGACTAGTCTGAGGCATATATATATTAAAAATAAGAGGAGAAAGGATTCCACCCTGGGGAACTTCATCAAAAATTTTCTTAATTTTTGATACTGAGGATCCAAAACGGATTTGGAAATGACGGTCCTTTAAATAAGATTTAAGTAATACAAATAAACATAGAGAGACGAATTAAGTATAAAAATATAAAAAGTATACAATTGCATAAAATATAAAAATCCGCGCTCTAGTTATAAAGGTTCATTAACTGCACTACAACTATACCATACTACCATATTATACTAAGTATTACTGTCAACCGCAGCTGTAGACTGCAGAGTAATAGCCTTTAAATTAAGTCAAAATGAAAACATAACTGATTTATTTAGTTTCAAAATTTTAAATATAAATTGTAATTAATATTTTACATTTAAACTCAATGATAAATAATTTCTTACATTAATTGATGATTCAAATCTCATACCCAGGGCCTCGCAAAACCTTAGCGCTGCAGTTACTCAATCATCATAAAATCGCACTAATTATTAATATATATATTATATACATCTATAATTTGTTTTAGTGTAATACTGTTGTAATACTATGTCACAATTTAGAAATAATAATGACTAGGTCTACACAATTATAAATAATATACAATAATTAAATAAGAATAGGAAGAAGAAAGTCGAAATAGATAGTTAAAATATAAATTAATTATGTGCATAGTATTTGAAAATTGGATAATATAAAACTATAAACTATAAATGTATTACAAGTATTGAAATTTAATCGAGAAACGATGTCGTATGCCATACAGCATTGTAGAAACGTTGTGGAGACGTAAAAACATCGATTACGCGTTTTAAACGTTGTCGAAGTATGTCGACAAGAATATTTGTAATATTTTGAAATAAATAATAATTATATTTGAAATATTTTGAATATTTTCATATTTGTCACGTGACTCACATGGAAACAATAAAATAGTCTTGAAAATTAAAAAAATTATAATTGATTGAAAAATATTTCGAGTGCTCGATATAGAGAAGATAAAGTTTAAACTAAATACCGTATTTTACATATAATGTTCATATTATAAGCAATTTATAAGCAATTGCATGCAGTAAATAAATTTTCATCAATCATACTTAAATAAATAAAATCACGAATTTTTATTTTATATATTTTTCATAAAAATGCATGTTCTTGCATATTACCTATTTTGATTTTGTTTCACAATTATTATGTATAAATTTATTCCACAACACAAACATTGAAAATATTTTTAAAATTAATATAATATTATCTCTCCGTAGATTAATTATTAGTTAGTGGGTGGATTACCTAATGTAATGGAATACTAATATTCCTATCCTATATTTTTATTATATCTACTTTGTCAAACATTTTCGTTAATAATCCAGAACGCGGACTAACGATTGTAATTCGAAGTGTATATTCGGTAATAGTCAACGTATTATAAAAACGTGCCCATGTAACATTTTATAATGCTTTACAATGCAAAAATATCCACGTTCAAAATTCATCACTTAGAAAATAGACTGAACCGTATAACAAATAAAAATCTTAAATAATAATTCAGTTTTTTGTCAGTATAATAATAAAAAAAAGTAGTAAAAAAAAGTTTCAAATTGATCAGCACGTTAGTCATTTTCACGCGAAAAATATTCGAAGAAATATCAAAAAATCAAGATATTTTTGAAAGCTCCTCATAGAATTCAACTATATCATGAAATGTTACCTAATGAACTATTACCGCATCAACCTATAATAACACGGTGGTGTGCTTGGTTAGAATCGGCAATATATTTTATGCCGATATATTTTAAAATTTCTAACATTTTAAAAATGTTATTTAAAGTTTACAAGAAAACGATGCCAAAAGCATTAAAAACTGTAAACAAATTCTAACTAAATCAAATATAATTAACAATTTAACTTATATTAAAACCAATTTTTCGATTATTGTTGAAAGTATTAAAAAACTTGAGACTTCAGGTTTGTTACATATAGAAATTATTTTAAATTACTTTAGAAACTTTTTTTATTTTATTTTAAATTACTTTAGAAACTTTTTTTATTTTATTTTAAATTACTTTAGGAACTTTTGAGTTTCAAATTTTATTAATTTTATCTTTCTGAAAATGAAAACAGTGTATTAATTTAAAAAAAAAGGTTCTGAAGTTAAAAAACAAAGGTTTACTAATTTTAATAGACATTTTTAAAATACATCAAGGCGAGAACGATGACTTCACGAGTTCTTCTATCCAAAATTTTTCCACAGAAATATTGTCGAGTATTAAATATACACTCAATATAACAAGCGTTGACGTGGAAAGAAAGCTTTTCTGCCTACAAATACATTCTTACAAACCGTCATTATAATTTAACCGAAACAAATATGGAACATATTATTGTAACTTATTGTTTTTTCTATAACGTTTAAATTGTACATATTTTTTCATCGCAATCATAAAATATATTCTATTGTAGTTTATTGATAAAATCATTTTTCCATTATTTTATAACTTTTCAACAAATAAGTTGCTGTAATAATCAAAAATTATTTTGCATATTTTGTGCTTTTTAAGTGCATATTTGAAATTTGAAACTTTTTAAGTGAATATTTTACAATTTAAAATGCATATAAATCCGGTCTTTACTGATAAGTGATAACAAAAGATAAGTATGTGGATAAATATTTACTGATTTTAAATTCCCACTTGATGTATTTTATATTTAATTATCTAAGTATATAGATATTCTCCGTAATAATTTATTTGCATAAAACGTTTTATAACTTTTTTCTAAAACTTATTCGGCAGCAAGATAAGTTATTGTTATTACTAATTACTATTATAATATACACAATACACACCTAATGTATTTAGTATTAAACTGTTATATTTTTATTATTACAGTTAGATTTTGTGGATACTGAATAGTTATATAATACTTATTTAATATACTTACATGTCTAAACCATTGATCTTGTTGTTTGGAAATAGGGACGAATTTCTTGAAGTATATGCTCATTTGATATACTGCTTCTTTTTGTGGGTATACACTTATAAGTATAACATCTTTGTAATTGAAGTATGAAGGTGAATACTGAAAAATAATATAACTGTAGAAATTCATTAGATATATTTGTATAAATATCAATATGGTCATGTAAACATAAAGCCCAACTTTTTTGTAAGCAAATATTGAAACTGCAACTTACTTAGTCGAAAATAGATAAACAGAAATATAAATATCTATGATAATTATTAACTAAAAATTAATATAGTTATCACATAAATGGATAGGCCTACCGGGAATTTTTTGGTGGTCCCCCCTCCGTATTATACTTCCATTTTCAATTTCAATGACCTTTTTGGTACGAAAGTGAATCTAGTTGGTGCATTCGAGAGCTCAAAATCCCCAATAATTTTCTAAAGCGTCGGAAAAAACTAAAAAAATAAATAATGAAAAATAGAGATTTTTACTCAAAACCAATTATTGGCAAAATCAATTTTGTTTTTAGCGTAACTATTAAAAAAATAACCATAGATACTAGATACATAAAATTTTCATCAAATGTGTATATAAGCATTTCTCTACAGTCTATACCATTAAATATTGAGTTTTTAAAACTAATTATATTAGGTATAAAATGTTTGTATGATTGTTGATAACATTTTTTCATTTGATCAAAAAATTTGAAAATTTAATACAGTGTCATAATAAGTTGTTGTTAGTAGCAATGAATTAAAAGGTTAGCAAGTGGGTACTACTTTGTACACTAAGTGTCGAGTGGGTCACTTTCATGGATGTGTATTAAATATGAATTCAATGATATAAATCATTGTATATGAAAACAATTCTGAGTGAAGACGGTCTGTCAGTCTACATTATTAAATATATTTTATGATATTATTTCTATTAAAGAATTTTATTTTACTATACGACATAAGTAATATTCAAGGAATATTCGAGAGTTTAATGAATTTTGGTCAAAATTTGAAATTTAAATGCTTGTAAAAAAAGTGTGCCTATGTATTTTAATATTTTTGAACTGCTATATTAACAATATATGAGAAACCTATTGTATTCAATATTCAAGCATTATGATTCAACAAACATTTTTTAACGGTATTAATAGAAAAAAAATTTAAAAATCGAAAATTTTGCCTATAAATAGCTCAAAAAGAGTAAAAATATTTTTAAAATTTTATGGTGTATAAAAATGATAATTTCGACATTCAGTGAAAATTTCAAGTGTCTACAGTTATTCGTTTTTGAATTACAATAAAATAAGAAAATTGTTCCCTGAGAAATCAGTAGTTAACGGGTGAATATCCAATGTCTAATTTTAAACGCTCATAAAAAATTTGTTTCAATTTCCGGTAAACTTTTTTTTTTGCTTAAAGTAAAAAGACTTATGAAAAATCTTGTATTAAATTTTCAAATCTTAGGTTTAAACAGAACATTCTTCATGAATTTCTAAATCAAAAAACACTGCAAATTTTTATGATTTTTACGTATTTTGTCAAAATTTTAACTTTAGACGCTTATAAAAAACTGCTGTGGATTGATGCTCAATTTTTTTTTAATTTTCATTTACAAGTTATGCGAAGCATTGTATTACATTTTCAAGTATTTTAACAGAGAAAAAAAAATTTATCGACAATAATAATTAAAAAAATATTTACCCAAAATTTCTTATGCCTATAAATAGCTCAAAAAGAGTCAAAATATATTGAAACCTAGTGTAGAAAAAATGCTAATACATATGTACATTCGGTGGTGAAAATTTCTATGAATGATTTAAAAATTTTTTGTTGTTATATTTATAGTTTAATATTGATAACCTAGTTAAATAATTATATGCTTGCCAGCAAAGCAATTGGCTTTTTTTCGTGTAAAGGCCTTTCTTAAAATTTCCTGGTAGGCCAAAAATCACCTATTCGCTCATAAGTAGCTAATGTATCATTAATATTGGTTGATACTTACAAAGTTTTTTATATTTATTTACCTAACTTAACCTTAAGTGTCTATTTTTTTTAAATGTTAAAAAAGGATGTTATGTAGCCATGCTGGTAATTATATTATATTTTGGATTTTGCTCTACCCAAAAATATTATCTAAGTACCTACCTAATTATATTTACCTTGAACGTTTTATGCCTAGTAAAAATGTATGATTTAAAGTCTTTTAGAAAACGTAAAAGTAAGCATAGGTACTTATACTAACATAACAATAACTAAAATGTAGACATTTTTTAGGGAACTGAATGGTTATAGTTATAACAAACAATACAAATATAGATAGAGATTACGCCATTTTATTTTATTAATATTTATTATTATACAGTTGAGTCTCGATAACTCAATTTTTTTTCTCGCCCCTAGAAGTGTTTTTAAGTTGTGTTGATGTATATAACTCGAAAAATACATAAGTTTAATTTATTTTTATTCCCCTTGAGATTCGAGTTATTAAGACTCCGCTGTATTATTTTTACATAAATATTATGTAAAATTAATTTTTATATATTTAAAGAAAAAAACATTGATAATATCATCTATATTAAATGTTATATTACGATGAATCGTCGTCAAAGCAAATTCAGACAATCTTAAACAAATTTGAATGTCGATTTTGCGCCAAGGACTTAGAAGTATTATTTTAATACTATAACAAAATTCCAGTATATCTATGACGTATATGAGACTATAACAAATCTTATTTTGTATCAATTGTTTATTTGTATTCAATACTCATTTTGACTTTCATAATCGTTAATACATTTCCAACTCTATTAGAAAATTAAATATACATATATATATATATTATATACACACACTTTAAAATTAAAATTTAATATTTCTGGCCTGTACCTTTTAGATATACATTAAATCGATTACTACTGTTTGTATGGAAACAAAAACGTTGTAATAATATTTCCATAAAATAGAAATATTGTACATATTTAATATAAATATCTATACTTATTTTAGATTTTGAGTCTTATTCGACCTAATGTTACCTAATGTATCTAATAGAGACAATTCTAATAACTTTTATTCTGAATTTGATCTAAAGAAAAAAATTGGAGAAGGCACGTTTTCCGATGTATGGTTATGTGTACAACGAAATAACGGACGAGAATATGCGGCAAAAGTATTGAAAAAGAATTATGGAAATAAAGTGGACGCAGACACATGGAACGCCATATCCGAAGTGAATGTATCAAACTCTGTGAGAAAACATCCGTTCTTACTTATGTTAGAAAGTGCATACCATGAAAAAGAAACGGGAAAAATTATTTTAGTGTCAGAATTGATGAAAAAATCCCTATACGATATTATAGAAAATGGAGAATGTCCATTATCAGATTATAGAATTAAAGCTTATATGTATCAAATGTTGGAAGGTATAATTTTTGTAACATACAATGATAATAATTATTATTAATTAGAACGTTTTATAAAGGCTTAAGGTATTTGCACGAGAATGGCTTTATTCATAGGGATGTCAAGCCAGAAAATATTTTGCTGAGATCGCGGGATAAGTTACTTAAGATTGGTGATTTTGGAACCACGTGTCATATCACTGATGGCCATCCGTACACAGAATATGTGGCAACTAGATGGTACCGCTCACCTGAATGCTTGTTAACACGAGGTTGGTATAATTCAAAGATGGATATTTGGGCTACGGGATGTGTACTTTATGAAATAGCTACCGGACACCCATTGTTCGATGGTCAAGACGAAAATGACCAGATGGAAAAAGTTGACCGGGTATTAGGCTCTCCAGACCATAGAATAACTAATAAATTTAAGAAACATAAATCTGATGTGTTTGTCACACGATACGAAATTAATCAACGAAATGATAAAACCGCTGGAGTGGGACTTCATTCAGTGTACCAACCATACCGCCCAGCATATGAATTAATCAAAGATATGATAGTTTATGATCCATCCAAGAGGTATTCAGCTGATAGATTATTACGAAAGTCTTACTTTTATGAGATTAAAAATACTGAGTATGAATATAAAATGAAAGAGTTTGAAAAATCGCTAAATAATAAATCAATAATTAACTTATCCAAGATCGAACACAAAGTAAGTTATAGCTAACAGTGTTTTATAGTATAGAAAAGCATTAAAGCATAAAGGCATTTATATATTTTTTTTATTAATAGGTAGCTAATTTTTTAAATGATTTTATTATCAAATATTTTAATTAAAATTTTTATTTATATTGATTACTTAAATTTTTATTTTTTGATAATAAATTGTATTGTATGTTATTAATGTTAAATTGTAATTTATATTATTTCGTGAATCGTTGTTTTAAATGTCAATTGAACGTAAAATGGTCGTGTGATGTATAATTTATTTAATGTTGAATTTAAAACATACAATTAATTCCAATTTCTATAGAAAATCGTCATAATTGTTAGTTTTAGTCATAAGTTTATAACTTACATAGTATTATTGTAGGTACTGTCGTACTGATAAGAATAATCATCTAGTCTCATTTTAAAAATATCGATAAAACCTTAACTACCTAACTAGTTGTTGTGTAAACTGTAAACAATGATTTATTTCAAATAATGTAATAATATTAATGATATTTATTTAATATATTTTTTATACACTTCTCCAATTTAGTCCAACACAACAATAAACAGACAGATTTCGTTAATTAAAAAACAAGGTCCTGGTGGAGATCGTATACAAAATGTACAGACACATTCGATAAATGCTGAAACATTTGATAGATTATCTGAGATAAATCAGAAAATTGATCAACCTAAATTGGATAAAAGGAAGTTGAATTCGCATAAAATATGTTCAAGAAACAATATAAAAAAATCTATAATCAACCTAGAATCTGGAAATATCTATCAGGGGAATCGAAAACAAAATACACATGTTATATGTTCAAAAGACAGTAAAAAAAATATTTTTCCGGAAACACAAATGTTGACAACCTCAGTATCGGCGTTAAACAAAGGTTCAGTTATAAAAAATGTTAGAAATAAATTTGGCAACCGTCCACCGTTCAAATGATAAAATTACACGATTTTTTCAAAACAAAATGTCTTGAACTCAATTTTAATAACACTTAAAAAGTTCCAAGTTCCAAAGTTCCAACTGTTCCAAGTTTTGTTTAAAAGAAAATAGTAACATACGACGTGACATATGTTGCGTTTTCCACTTACCAGTTACCTACTATTAAATAAGAAGCTTTGTTAAATTGTACCTAAACAATATTTTACAACACGTATAATCTATTGATATAGCCAGTAGATTTATCTTTATACTAAGGTATATGGCGGGTTTACTTTTTACCAGATACCTGCTGTAAATAATAAATATCTATTTAAATAATATGTAATTGTGTTAAGCACTACATATTAACTTATTATATTTTACTCTGATAGTCACTATAATAGCTATACTCTCCAGAACTAAGTATTAAATGAGGACAATAAACAATATATAAATATATTTCATAAAATTCTCGGGTCACAGTGTTTATTGATCTCCGAAATGGCTTGACCGATTTTCATTAAATTTTTTTTGTATATTTGGTAGGTCTGAGAATAGGTCATAGACTATTTTTTAAACCCCTAGGTGTTAAGGGTGGCTCACCTCAAATATTTTTTAACATTTAACGTGTAAATCGTACAAAAGTGTCCAAACGATAAAATACATACCATTAACATAACCAATAAACATACTTATTTTACAAACATTATCTATCCATTGAGATTTCAACAGAGCAGTGCGATATTTTGTCATTGCGTTATTTTTTTTTTTTGTTTGTATCGATTAGTTTTAGTTGTTAATTTTGAAGATTTTTTTGCTTTATTGGTTACATAATGCTCATAAAGAGGAAATCAAACCTTGGCCGCTCTACAAATGGTGCCACGAGGATGCGCTTATCTAAAAATAATCATTCATAAACGTACGATCAAAATATTGTTGAAGATAAAATTAGTAGCATGTTCGCCTTCAATTATAATAAATCGATTGATTATAGAAATATAGGAACTATAAAAAATATGAATTTAAAGTACAACTTCTGTCATGCATTAAAATGGTCTAAAGAATCACCAGATCTGTGCTGTTCAGAAGCAAAAGTTTTATTGGCAGAGATTACTGATCCACTAGAACCATCAAACAGTCTTTTGAATTCTCATTGAGATTCCAAACATGATCTTAATATGATTCGTGTTTACAATTCTGCCTTCCAAATGACGTCATTCGATGCCAATGAAATCAGACATGGAGATTTCATGTCTACGTTGAAGGTTCAGGGTCAAGTCTATCATTTAGCTGAATCTCTTTTATCAAACAATTCCGACGAACTGAAGTTTTTGCAAATATATTTTATGGCTGATTCGGTGAGCAAAGTACAACGGCGAATGTTGATAGTCCCAAAATGCCTACAGAGAATTATTATACGACTTGCAATATTTGTTACATTATCACAACCTTGCGCACTCAGCTTCAAAAGTGCTTTTGAAGCAATGCCATCAAATATAGAAAATATAGCATCTAATATATTGTAACAACACAGGCATAATTTGAACAACTGAGAATTAGCAACCACACCACAGATCTTGAATAAGGCATTAATATTGGTTGAAGATCAGCTTTTAAAAATATCAGGAAAAATGTTGTCAGACTTTAATATGAAATCTCCTATACGGATTGACGAACATGGCAGACGATTTCTTCAGAACAAAGATTATCTTGCAGAAACAACGTATAATGCCAACCAACTTTCAATTTTCGTTCAGGAAAATTAACAAAAACTAACCGATAACCAGCGACTTGCATACAACACACTATAATAGATAACGTGATGCAGAATAAAATGGTCGAATACCTCCCGGATAAAGCCGGGTAATTCAACTAGTTATAATATAATATTGTTAATAACTATAGTTATAATTATTATCATCTTGTTAAATATTGTATTTACCTAATTTTTAATGACTTAAAGAGGAGGTGATGCTATACCTTCCCGAGGTCTCCCCTGTGAGTAGTGTATTCCTGGTCTGCTTTCCGAATCTCTCAAAGTTTTTCCTACAGAACAAACAATGAATACACGAAACCAAATAGCATCAAACAGACAGCCAAACATCCACGGATCTCCTGACTCATTCGACAAAAACAGTCCTTTTAAGGACTACCCCACTGACGCACGTGATCATCACGTAAATACCATAAAAAATAAAATACCCTTCAAAAAATATAAAAAATCAAAAACACAAAAAAAGAAATCATACATACATATGGACGAACACCAATACCCTAGTAAAAAAGAGTCACAAAGAACAATACGAGTAGCGCACTTAAATGTAGAAG
>JACXSJ010003290.1:0-26478 GCA_014851325.1 Pentalonia nigronervosa
TATGTTGTAACATCGATTATAATTATAAATAATATTATTTGTGATCAATGCCCATTACATAGAAATGTAGAATGTAGAATAACTTAGATTTACGTATATAAATTATTAGTTCGATCTTTTCTACTTTGTTTAATTATAACATTTTTTACTTTTGAAGTATTCTTTATACATTTAAATTATTTTATTAATAGTAAATTATATTCCAGTTTGCAATATAAAATTGTTTCTTTAGTCAAAATTAAAAAAAAAAAAAAAAAAAATCAACTATATAATTTAGGGGGGCCAGAGGCCTCAAAACACAATTAAGGAGGGGGCCTCGTCGGCATTTGCCGACTAAACGACCGTTAAATCCGCCACTGGGGTCTCATCTCACGTAGGAATCCCAGGGAATGAAAAAGCTGATGAAATAGCTTATCAAACGGTTTCATTCATAACTACCTCCGCCACTGTTAAAATTCCAACAAAAAATCTCATTAATGAAAGGCAGAAACGGATTATAAAAGCTTGGCGATCCCAATGCGACTTTATTTCAGACAGTAAAACACTAAGAAACGTCAAAAAAACAGTGACCAAATGGACATATCCAAACAACTCATCCAGGAGAGAACAAATTATTATAAACAAAGCCAGAATAGGCCACTCCCGCCTTACTCACATTTATTACTCAGGAACCCCCCCCCCTCCCCACAATAGTACACATAATAATTCTCTGCCCCAAATACGCATCCTACTCAACAATTCTTTATCACTTGAAAAAGTCTTCAATCAACAAAACACCACCAATATTTTCAAATTCTTCAAATAATTGACTTAGAAAAGAAAATTGTTAATATCCGTAAATAACATGTCATTTCTAACTCTGTAAAAATTAATTTTGTATGTAAACGAACCTTAGGCTAATAATCTGTAAAATTGAAGCTTTAATGTTAATTAAAAAAAAAATTAATATTAATCACTTCGTCTTCATACGATCGGACGGCGCCCGGCAGCATAATAATAATAATAATAATATACAGGTGTCTGCTAAATAACACAATAGGACCATGAAATCGCCGCGTCTTCATACATCACGTACATTGTCGTATTAAGCGAAAGGGCGTGTTCTGTGCGCATTTCAAACCTGCTGACGATAATGATAATAATGATAGTAATGATAATTTTCACGTTACGGTGTGAACAATTAACTCCCGAGCCGTATAATTTCACACCAGCGCTTTCGTTCAAGCCTCCGCGACGCGGTCAAGGCGTTTCCAAACGTATAGAAAATACCTACAAATATCTCATAAGAAAAATAGTGTTTGCATAGTTTGTAGTTTGTACGGTTATGGAGGTGATTGAAAGTGGTGATTCGGCAGTATATCACCCTAAGGGTGAATTAAAGGTCTATTGGTTCTCAAACTTTTTCTCAGATGAATCCCACAAGGCCCCTTTGAGATGGGAAAATGTTTGTGGATATAAAAAAAAAAACAGTAAATAATAATTGGTAATAAAATTGTATTGCTTTATTTTCTGAAATAAATATACCTACGTATTTTTACTAAAATTTCAAACAATTTATTTAATAATAATGATATTAATGGGGTGAGACCATTTTCCTTCAAAATTGAGATACTGTTTTTCTAACTTGTTCATTATTCTTCAAAAAAAAAAAAAGAAAGATACTTACTTCCAATTTTCCTCCTATAATTTTTTGGACAAAACCATGTCTATTTTTCTCTAAATATTATTTTTTAAATATAAAAATAACTTATTTTATTTGTATTAAGTATGAAATGATAACACAAATTATCTATTTAATTATTGTATTCCTAAATAAAACACTCCTAATATTGATCTATCTACAGCTATCTATCTTTATTTCCACAATAGATATTCTGTATTGAAAATGTTGTCACATGATTTTATTACAATTGCAGGCCACTTTCTGTTTTGACACATAACTTCCGTATTTGCCTTGATTTTATTTCCAGATAACTGCGTATTAGTTTGTTTGATATAAAATTCTGAATAATCGATAGTGTATTAATTATGTGTTTAATAAATTTTAGTCCTCACTGTAAGATAAAGCGATCAATGAACGGGATGAATATATACTTTACGATACATCTAAATATTTAATACTAGTGTACACAGTGCCGCGGCAGTACGTGAAAACGACGAAAACGATTACAGATCAAAATAGGCAGTGCTTGAATTTGGGGAGAAGTGGCGTTGGAAGACAGAGAACAAAATATTTAATAATATCTCATTCAATAAGACATTTAAGTATTCAGGTGTGCATGTGTTTTTTACACTTTCTTTCCCAATTTAAGCACTGAAAATAGGCTATAGTAAAGATATAGGTATCATATAATATAATTACACCGTTGGTCGGTCAATTTCTATATTATTTTTTTGAAAATAAACCATATTCTTTACTCACATAAGATAAAATTTGCTGTATTATTTATACTTAATCAAAATTACACAAAACATTATTTCAAAGGTTATTGTAATCCGTATTTTACACTATGAAGGACAATTACCTATTCCAAGTCGAATACAATCAATAAGAATATAATACATTTTTGTTTTTCGTTATGATTGACCAAAAAACAAATATTTCTCGAAAATTTGATTCATCTGAAAAAAAATCATGGCATAGCACCATCTCCTCCACCCGTCATTAATACACCACTGCCATATTAACATTAAATCTTTATCGGTTGATGGTTGTACAAAGCATTTCCATTATTATAATATATTATATATTGCGCACATAGCCCATCGCGCCTTGTAAACTAATTATTAAATGTGTCGGATTATATCTGTCATATCATCAGTTATCTGTGTATTCTGTTTATGGCATATATCATATTATGGTGTATCACCTCATTGTCCCAGACATACCTATAATTTACATTGATGTAAGTCGTCATAGCTAACCGCATATCTACTTTATTTTATCTCAGCAGCTGTGGTAGCAACTACAGTGTTTTCCTTGTTGAATATTATGATTATAATATGAAGTCTATGTTCGTAAAAGTACCTACTTGCAGGATTCCTATACATCTTATTAATTTGGTAACGAGTTAACCATTGAATTATGATATGCTTTCGAGACATGAAATACCTACTATATTAAAAAAAAAAACGAAAAACACTTGAAAGAAAAATACTTTGTCGAGATTAAAGAGGGTTACAAAAATACTTTTAATATTGTGAGATATTATTATGTTAATTTTTGTTTACTATTGTTTTATTTTTTTTTTTTACAAAAAATCACCTTTGAATAAATTTAAGTATTAATTGTATATTACAACGAAAAAAAACCTGTTTAAATATTTGGTTTATTTAGTGGTGTCTTTCGTTGAGTTGATTTTGTTATTCTTTATATAATAATATATGAATTATGGTCGTTGTGGAGAGATACTAAATTTAAGTTATTAATATTCGTTTTTTGAGGGGGAAAATACATCTCATATATATTCATATTTATCTAGGGTTCATTTTTCTCATTCCTCTCTTCATTTAAATATATTCATTCTATTTTCTTGCAGCATTAGCTATATTATATATTCATACATGTACTCAAAATATTAAATAGGTATAAGTACGTATAATATCGACACTGAGAGGTGACAGCGACGTATTTGAGTATATATGGATGGATCGCTCCTCCCATCTCCTTGGAAATTAGGCTTTTAGTATTTATATGTATCTATAGTAAAAAAAAAAATTAAATAATATTATAAATATTATAATAAAGACGATTTCATATATTGCACGATTGCATATATTATATTATAATATGATAATAATATTTATTAAATTATAAACGCCCGAAGGAATAAAGTAGGCTACATATAAATATAACGAATATCATAGATTATGGCATTATAGATTTTCAGTACTAATCATATGAAGATAAATAATAATAAAAATAACAAAATTATTTATTTATTAATTTATTAAATTATTTTTTATTTTTTTTAATAATTAATATTAAATTAACGTAGGTAGGTACCTCTATAAAACTAATACGCCTAATTGTACCTATTATATCTATTATAACTTCTTATACTTACTACTGGTTGGAAACTTTTTGTATTTTTTTTTTAAGTTTCTTGAAGTTAAAATGGATGTCATAAAATATCAAACAGAATGCTGGACAAAAAATTTAATAATTCCGTTACTTAAGGTTATATTTCTAATATAATACTGTGTACAAAATGAAAGACCTAACTCTAATAATTATTATGTTAGGTAACAGACCAAATTTAAAATTTTAATTCAAAACTAAAGTTTTGTTATGATCAAATGATATAAGAATTAAAGAATGCAATTAGAAATTAAAATAATAATTGGTAGCTAAATTAAAAACAAAAAAATGATTAATTATTATTATATTAAAATGTTATGCATAATTAAAATTAACATACCAGTTTAGTCTTTTCTAATTAATGGTAACTATAAATTATAATCAACAAAACAAAATTAATACACGTCGATTAGTTAAAAAATAAAAGGTGTAACCTCGTAACTACTATCTACCTTTGATTTTGTCGAATTTTAAGAATAAAAATATATTTTTATTATTTATTATAAAACGAAATAACTTTGCATAATATTATTTGTACTAATCCATTATTCTCAAATATTAAATATTGTATTCGTTATTAATTTTGGTTTAGAGACGTTTTTCTAATATAATGATTTGTGAGTATATATATTGACCATTAAATATGCCACGTTGTATTCGTTATTAATTTTGGTTTAGAGACGTTTTTCTAATATAATGGTTTGTAAGTATATATATTGACCATTGAATATACAACATTGTATTCTTCCTTCTTATTCTTTTTCATTACGCCCATGAAATGACACCAGCAAATCGAATTTTTTGTTGTAGACTGTAACTGGTACTTTATGGAGTACATTATGCTGTTTGTATGACGTACTGTTTGTACATATTCAATACAAAACCAGGACTAAAGTTAAAAAGTTAAAAGTTTTTATTAGTGTAAAATCAATAGTCACGCATGATACACCTACCTATATTTTTGATTATTCTTTAAGTCCACCTCCACCTGAACATAACATTATATAGGGACGATAATACAAAATACAAAATATGTATAATTTACATTATATAGATAATATCATACATCCATGCCATATTGTGTATAATTATTTCTTATTTTTTTTTTTTTTTTTTGTTAGTTAACAGCTAACAATCGGTAACAGATACTTACCAAAATTGGTTATTACTTTGTGTTAGTTGTTGCTATTTCTGTGATACAATATAGTAATATATAGTTTATATTATAATATATTAGTACAGTCTATCTGATAGTCATACAGGGCGATTCTTCAAATATACTCAATCTCATTTTTTCCTTAAACTATGCATTCATTCAAGTTCTGATTTTTGGAATTTTAAAGTGCCTACCTGTATAGTATGTAAGACCGCATATGTCCATATTTTCAAATACTCATGTTTTCCATGATATTCCGGGTTGTCCAAACGTTTTCTTCTCAAATGAAAAGCGCCCTTTTACTGTAAAATGTTAAGCAGATGATAATATTTAAATGCGTCGTTACTCGTTATAATAGTCGGTATTCAAAGTATGTGCATATATTAAAAATGATTTGCATTGTACTTAGAATAAATATGAAATACAAGTATACAAGTATCAGTAGCGTAATTATAAGTGTGTGTGTATAATGAGGGGGGGAGTTATATGGATCCATAAGAGATTTTTTTCTGTTAACGCTGTTTTGTATTCTCAATTATAAATAATTATATACCTATCCTTCAGTAATTTATATATTCTATTTTAACTTTTAAAAATTCCAACATGGCAATGTGTTATTATTTTTTAATACCATAATAATATTATCGAATATTATTACACATAGACACAAATATACATAATATTTAGTTTAACATTATATTATTATTTATTAATAACGACAATAAACATGATACTCTTTAATATCTATGCCTGTCGGTCGATGATTATCAACAATATAAAACCACTAAAAATAACTATAAAATTAAATAATAACCCACAGCAACAACACTTAAAATGGTAATTATATCCAATAAATAATAATAATTTCATTAATAGGACTTTTACATGTTCATCTCACATGCGTTGTTCGTCTTGTCTTATATTTTTAAATTTTTAAATGCTCATGACTAGCCTATAAATTAAAATATCAAAAAAGCCTGCGCGGGACCTGGCAAGGGTGGTGTAACTCTAGATAACTATATCTTATTATATGGCCTTACCTTTAGACTTGACAATAGATCAATTCACTTTAATATTGCAAATAACAAAGTAAAATGGATTATTTTGAACTTACAATTTGGTATGTTACATATACGTTATTAGCAGGGCTCGTGAGTTCATGTTCTAAAAAATGCCTAAATAAGTATGCACTTATGCACTAAAAGCTGGGAAAATATGCCTTTAAAAGTTCAAAAATATGCATTTATATGCACTAAAACTCTAAAAATATGTAGATTATAAAATAAAAATGCTATAAGTATTTTTGGAATAACAAAAAAATTTCCATTCATATTGTTAAAAGTTTATTAAAAGTTATATTTTATTATATTAATGTACCCAAATTCAAAAAATAAATTAAAAATATCTATCAATAATCAGTTAAAAAAAATATCCAGTCAGTCAGTCGCTCATTTTAAATCTGAAAATTTTAAATCCAATTTATTAAACAATACAAAATACTTAATTAAATAATTTATATTTACTTAAGGAGTTGCATTGCACAATAAGAATTTTTTTAATGTTGTCAAGTTTGAATGAACGGCGATTAGGTGTAAGTAAATTGGTGTATATTGAAATTATCTTTCAACGTCAGCAGAGATGATTGGTGCATATTTAAAACACGAAAAATCATTAAGTGTCATGTCTTCGGGTAATCCTAAATTTGTCATATTTTTCTCTTCACCAGATATAATTTTAGAAATGTTGCAAATCATTTTGTAACCATGGTTATTATTTAGAACTAAATCAAATTTAGTTTTAATACTGTCACTGTGTTGTCCTTGAAGTGTTTTAAATATATCACTTATTTTCTCTGTTATTTGAATTGAATCAAATAATGATAATTTTTGTTCTTGAAGTTGTGTGATTGCCGTTGATAAACATTCAAAATTCGATTTTATATAAATCAAATTTGCTTGCAGTGCTTGAAATTTCAATACTTCTTGAGCTTTTTTATTTGCTAGACTATCATTTGCATCAAATGATTCGACAACACGTTTAATCGATTCAAAATGTGCACAATAGTATGAAACTGCAAAAATCCATGTTCCCCAACGTGTTATAATGGGTTCTGGTGGTAATACTAAGTCAGGTTCAAGTATTCTAAATATTTGAATACGATATGGAGATTTGCGGAATATTTTTTTTACGTTAGCCACTAAATTATCAATGTTATCAAAATGTGAACGAATATATTCCGTTATTCGGTGTAAGCCATGCGCAAGACGCATAACATGCATCATTTTAGTATAAAATACTTGTAAATGACATGCTGCTTTCTTCATATAAGGCGCTGCGTCTGTTAAAAACAACAGCACGTCATCATACGTATTCCTTCGGGCCAAATTAAGAACAATGATCTATCAAATGCCTTACAAATAGTGCTATGGTTTGTTTTGTCAAGTTCTTCGACATTTATTAAAAATATTTCACCAGGGCTATCGGGTGTTAGAATTCCAATAATTGTATTGACTATGTACCTTCCTTCAATATCCGTCGTTTCGTCCATTGAAATCCATATTTTTTTCCCATCGACACGTTTTTTTATTTCATTCATTATTTCAGTGTAGCAACTATCAATATATCCAATCCGCAACATAGGTTCGGCAGGAATATTTTGTCCAGTATACTTGGCAAGAAAATCTTTAAACTGCGGATTGTTCAACTTGTTTAACGGAATATTAGCTCCTAACATAGCTTTGCACAGATCAAAATTAAAGTCTGATTTTTTCGGAGTTGTAGGGATAAGTTGTTGCAAATATTTTCTTTCCTTACTTTTTTGCAGTCGGTGAAGTGATGTTTTGTGTTTCTCAGTATTAATATGTTGCACAACACTAAAGCGTTTTACACTCGCGACTTTTACTTCGCAAACCTTACAAAATAATACTTTATTGTCGGCCGAGAATATATTTTCACCAAATTCATTTACTAATTGTCTTAGTTTACAGGCCGATTTTTCTTTCGGCATGATCGATAATTTCAAAACGAAGTTTAAAAATATATAAGATTTGCAAAATATTATTAAAACGAACGAACTATATCACAATAATGACTGAAATATAGTCTAGAATAAACCAATGTAAAAGTATCAAGAAGATAAGAGTCAGATAATATTACATATTGTTACATAACATAACATGTTTTCCACTAATTGCTTAATGCGGGCTACGTACCTATACGTTCGTATACGTACATTTGTACTCACTTTATCTGCTCTATACGTTTTATTTTTAATAATTTGATATTGCGAAAACTCCCATATATTTTATACTGCAGTGTAAAAATATAAACTATCGCATTTTGATCAAATTTAGGTAAAAATATGCACAATAAACGCGAAAAACGCATAAATATGTCAAATAGTTAAAAAGCCTCTAAATAGGCAAAAATATGCAACATAAAATTTCACATACTTAACCACAGTACCTTGAAATGGATTTATATATCACCTAGCATTAAATACGACTTAGCAAGATTGATATGCAAATGCATGAACTCAGGAGCCCTGGTTATTAGTAAGACAGTGAACACAGTTACGTGCATGATGTCCTACATAAACATGAATGCATAGGTAGTTAACATTAAAATATTGAATGGTGTTACTTCATGAAATACACTTGGGTGATTTGTCGTGGTTGAGTCGAATTTCATACCCTAATACTCGTATAAAAATTCCATGATTTTCGATAAAAGTATATAGCAGAGCCAAGCGTAGTTACCTATATTTTTGCCTCTTAGTCGTGCACATATGCTAGATTTTTTTATTTTACCCATGTCCTGCATCCATCATTAAATGTACCATTAACCGACGTATATGTCATAACATAGTGGTGTTGTACAATTCAAGATATCAATATTTCATTTAAAAATTATAAAAATTAAGAAATCATAATTTTAATAATTTTTCTTGACTTTAAAAACAATATAAATTATAATATACAAATAAAATACAATATATTAGAAAAAATGTAGTTTAAGTTAATTTGTTTTTTAATATTTAGTATTTTAAAATTTAAAAACAATGAATTATTATTTACATAAATGATTTGTGTTATAATATGAATATAATGTAATATTTAAATATTAATTAATTAAATAATTAATATGTTACAACTTATAGTGTTTTATATTGGTTAACTGTTAAATGCTAATCAATCTAATATAATATGCATGTTCTACCTAATATCATGTCTGTAATTTATATTTATAGTACCGAATAAATATTAATGATTTATTACCTACCTTAATATATAGTTTATTAATAAATGAAATACTTTAACGACTCATAATCTGAAATTGTATGGAATAACTACTTATTTTATGATTCTATAAATATTTAGCATCGTTTATTTGATTTTAATGTAAATACTTTAATTACATAAATATAATACTTCTAAGTAGTATGGACCAAGGTTCAGAATTAATATTTGTTTTAATTAAATAAAATTAAGGCATGTCTATATATACCAAATATAATATAATTAAAAAATTAAGACATGTCTATATATACCTAATATAATATAGTTAAAAAATTAATACCCCTTATAATTTTTAATTAGGTCACTGATTATGATTTTAAAATTACAGTATATCATATTAATCTATCAACATTTTGTATAAAGTAATAAGTACCTACTATGGATTACATTTTACATTTATTTTATACTTTATGTAAAACAATTATTATGGACTATTATTCTTGAGTATCTCCACAAAGTTTATTAACTCAAAACTCATTCGTTCAAATTAAAATATTCAAAATTTCATCTTCGCAATTTACAGTAAGAAATTTATCTCGTCACACGATATTTCTCAAATGGTATAAAATTGTAAGTTTATAAAAATATGAATAGGTACTGAAGAATCCCGTAATATCAGAAAACTAATAAATGCATTATTAAAGAATAAAAATGAGGCAAACACGATTAACGAATTACTCTATACATAACCATGGATTATAATTTTTAACTAATAAATACGACTAAAACTACTGAGAATAGTATTTAATTGTAGTTTCTATGTAGGTAAATACAACACAATGCAACGACAACAATAATAATAATAATAATTAGTGTGAAATAACAATTATATTACGTCGATACGACATTAGTGTAACAAAACTTCGATATCAGTATAAACTATGATAATACGTATTATGTACGTGAAACCTCCTAAAACGTATAATTTTTGAATTTCAAAATTTAAACGAACACGACCATGGGGGTAGGCACAAAGAGGCAGGTACCTAATCTAACTACAATCGGTGCTGTGTCCGCCATACAGAAGGTAGACGGGATAGGGTACTGTAGCAGGGAAACGCTACATCGACAATAACTAATAACATAAGATTACATAATATTAAATGTCATGTTTCGTGTGTTTACGATTAATAATATACTTCGTGAGGTCGTTGATAAATATAAAACCGACGGGGGGTTGGACGTGAGAAAATCGATATGAGCCGTTATTGTTGGCGGTCATAGGTATTACGGGTCGCCCGTCAACACTGTTAATAATGCGTGTTTACTTTTTATTGATGTTTTCTTTTCTCTCCCATAAGGAATAGATTAATTGCGGGAGGCGAATACTCGGAGAGAAAACATTTTCTCGCCAATAATTCATTCTATCGTGGTACACATGGGCACAATAATATATTATATAGGTAGTATTTGTATAGCCATATATTTTTTGTTTCATTTTTTTTCTATTATGGACATAATGTCCGTGCATCGGGGCACATTGCTAATTTTGTGAATCATTGTTTGTTTGGATACCGCATGTTTTGTATTTATTATCACTTGTGCCACAGTAGATAAATTAATTAAATAATAATAATTAAATTAAATTTACTTATGTACGTTTTATCAGTTGAATACGTTTCAAACGTTTGTATGCAAATCTATAATAAACATTTCAATAGTTAATATTTAGAAAATGCAATAATATTATTGTGAATTCTTTAAACATAAATAATTATAAGGACGTTTTCCGGTCACCGGGGTTTTTAAGGGGTTTAATATAGGCAATATTTTAAAATAATAAAAACTTTTGAAGTATATACTTATTTAAATATTAAAATATTTTACAAGTGGTCACTTACGTGAAAATTTGTGTTTTTAGAATACATTTAATGCTATGTACTAGGATAAAAATTATTTTAATTGAAAATGTTCGACAAAAAATACAACTAATTTGATATCATACTTCTTTTTTTGATGATAATAAATGATTTATAATTTAAATATAAAATTCTAACTATTTGAGAATCTAAATTTATTAACATTTATTAAATTGTTTTATATTTTTTCTGTATTATTTTTTTCGTTGGTCTTTTTTACCGATTACCGTAGTAACAATGGTCTGCTTGGTCTGTAATATTGATATGATTTATATATCACCTAACCGGTGATTACTAATTTTAATTTGATATCATTATTTTTTTTCTATAATAATAAATTAGTATTTTTTTAGTTTTTAAATTGTTGTTCATTTTTCCGTATTATTTTTTCTTTAGTCTACCGATTACCAATAACAACAAAACAACATATTAATTAAATGAAAAATTTTAATTTGTGGAACGTTAATAGTTGCGGATTATTAAGTTAACCAATGATTTTTCTTTCAGTGATATTACCTACTTACAGTGAATGCAATTTTAAAAAAAAGTTAATAGGTAATGATATTTTTTTTATAAATATTATTAAGTGGTAAAGGATAATTAAGGCAGTTGATTTCCATAAGTTCCTATCATTTTAGCCGTTGTATTATGATATTGTTGAACCATTTTTTTTTACAAATTTATAAGCATTAGTGATATATTATACCTACCGATATTCAATTGGTCTATGCCGATGATTATTTGAAAAGAGGAAGTGGAATACTTTAGAGAGCAAATACTATTACTCTCAAATTAGTATATGGTAACAGGCCCCGAATCGAATCGTGCACTTGGCCACAGTTTTAATTGATCAGATCTTAGATACGATTGTACCTTTTTACTTTCCGAGAAATACTATTGTTTCCGCGAAGAAAAAAACACTCGAAAACAAAATCGTTCCGCAATTCTGCATTTCACTTGTATGTATAATAGGTAACACCTACACGACTATCATCCGTACATTATGAATGCCGAATTTTTCTTCAGACACTAAACAAACAGAACAATATTATAATGATAATTATTGATATTATTATTTGAACGTCTGGGAAATACCATTTGTGTCGACCCACACTCCACCCATCTCCCCCCCCCCCCCCCCCCCCCAAAAAAAAAAAAAAAACCGCCACCACCCATCGTTTAACAGCATAACCCCAACACGCCACCGGTATTGACTGCCGCACAACCGGGAATACTGAATACTCGGAAATTCGGAATTGATTACGACCCGACACGTTCTCCGATAATAATTTAACGGATTGACGTACGCACGAGATTTCGTCGTTGGCGTGACAAAAGAGTGCACGACACGGGCACACCGCACACGCAGCCGTCCATGTCCAACGATAATAATAATTTCTTATTTTTCGTTCTCATAATAATATTATACGAGATCGAGTCGACCGAGATGGACAATAGAATGTTATTTCTAATTTATTCTTATTGCCAAATAATATTAAGAGCCCAAGACCGCTTTTTCGTATATTTTATTTCAATTTAAATGTTGTCTGTTATTACGCCTAGACACGTATTTTCAATGCTCGGATAAAATAACCGAGTAACACAAGTTACTATTAATTAATATTATAGGTATTAATTATTTTTAAACGGTGTCGTGTTTTGCTTTTGACATCCAACATTCAAATTAGGAAAGTCCACTTAAAATACTGCATACATATTATTTTGTTTTGTCATTTTTAAATTAAAATGTTTAATTTACCGTATACTTGAAAATAATATAGAATATTATTATATATATATATATACTTTTCAATAATACAGTAGATATACTGTTCGAATAGTCGTTATCCCAAAATATAATCTTCGAACACATAATATTCATACAAAATACAAGTGGAGAGAACATTTGTGTGCAGGTATGAAAAATTGTTTTAATGTCATCAAGACATCAAGTAAATGTTATTTATTTTTAATAATAATATATAATAATGTACATGGTTTAGAGTCTGAACTTTAGAGTGCATATGTCTATTGGCTATTAAATATGATATTTATTTTATAGTGAAGTTTGTTTTTTTGTTGAATTATTAATGTTAACTTTTCTACTGGAAAAATGATATTTTTTGTCTTCGTATTGTATTATATTATCATTTATGTGTCTGATAATCTACACGACTAAATGTATTTTGGAAGGCTTGAATTTTGTCATAGTTGGATTTTTCAACATTGGCCCAAAATTGACGATCTGAACAATAAACTTGAGTGATGATTTTCACAAACTTTTTATTTTAGATTTGAATATTCAATTTTCCATTTCGACTTATAGTATGACCTATGAAAACACCACATAATAATATATCCATAATAGGTATACGTCGAATTATTATTATTATTATTAATACCATACAATTGTATCGAAAGCTGATGGCGATATATTTTTCTTTAATTTAATGATCGGTTTTAGCTTTTAAAACATTGTACACTATTTTAATATAATAATACATCACTATTATTTATTATAATAGGTAACATGTGAGCAGTGGCGTGTCGAAGAAGGTTTTTAATTGCCTCAAATCTAAAATGGGTGGGTGTGTGATAAATGTTAAAAATACAAAAAAAAAATATAGCTTTGTATTTTTTTTTTTGCTTTAAAAAAAGATTATTTATATTACATAGCTTGATATATTTTAAGTAGGTGGATCCTTACATCTTTATTTTGCCTCAAGTTTAAAAATTTTTAAGCACACCACTGCTCGTGAGTTGTTTGTAAAGTAGTATTTGTGCAGTGTATTCGTGTATATGTTCTTGAACGTGTGTGTAGTGTTTAAATTAAAATGTAAGAACAATATGCAAACAATTACAAAATTGTATTAAAAATATAAAAATGTATAATAAGTACATATTGTGTGTATAAAGTAAAAACCGTGATATTTATTTTATACTTAGTCTGAGCAATTTACATTTCTATAATTGTGCCTACATATCGAAATCAAAATCAGGTAATTCTCGGGCAATATACACATTGCCCGATAGTCCGCTTTATCCGTAGGATAATATATAAAACAATAGACATACTTGTTTTTTTTTTTACGTAGGTCTGGTAATATAAATAAATAAACAAATAAATAATATCATTATATCCCGCGTAGATACCTACTGAGAAGCACGATAAAGAGGCGATAAAAATAAAATAGCGCCGTCGTCTCCTGCTCCGTTCCGTTTATTTTGTTTTTTCCGTATCTTATTTATGGACGACGTGCCTTTTACCTGGGCAGAGTAGTCGTCCGACCGAGATTAAGAGGCAGGTAGGTCCGTAACGACGTTCACATAACGCGTTGGACGCCATTTTGATTAGCGGTGGCATGTTGTTTATTTCAAAGAGCGGGTTCATAAAATGAGTTGTTCGGAGTTATCGCCTAAGGCGTAGAACCAGTCGGAGAATCTCCTAATCGTCGGTCTAGAACACTATATTATATTTATATAGGTGCCTACGCACTATGCCAGGGATAAAGGACCGAGAGGAGAAAAATAGAGAGAAGACACGATAATGATACAACGAAGAGGCCACGACCGCTTAATTATTATGATTATTTATCGTTATTATTATAGTTGTCGTTATCATCATCGGTTTTCCTGCTATAATGGGTCTGTATATTACTAGAGGAAACCCGATAATAATTTACATAAATCAGAAATCTATAATATTATTCGAAACCGCATGGCACAAGAAAATAATAGTAAACCGTATAGGTATATTGAATATGAATTACTCGTTTACTCGCCGAATCCTAAATCATAGATTACACTGCGCTATGTTGTTCGATAAGCTCGACAGCACCCACCCATAATATCGAAATCGTCGTTACAATAACCCATTGTGTTGCGTTGAATATTAATAATCCTTATTACTTATAAGATTATATAAGACTTTAAGACTAGGTAACTGACAAATTAAGACCACTGAATACCGACACCGACTCGTGGGTTACGGACGTATAGTGTGGGGTACACTAAGTATAAAGCAGCAATATAGAAATAATATATACCTACACGAAAAAATGTTATGATTAGGACTTAAATTTCGGCACCAATCCATTGACCTATTTTACATTTTTAATAGTTGTTATTGTAAGTCATTTAACCTTTAAATTTATCATTCTTGTCTGATAAGAATTCATCATAATTTAGTCATAAAAGCATCTTTCGTATCTGATAAAAATTTGTCAAATATAGTTTGCTTGTTTGGGTGAAAGGACCTCCACCACTCCTCTTTAAGTTGTCTAGGTAATAATGGAAATGCACTGATTACACTTATTTCATATCACTTTTTCAGTATTTTCCACAAACATTCTATGGTTTGGGTATTGGCATTTGTATCAAGATCAATAAACCGTTTTTGATGATTCACGGTATTGCGTAGGTATTCTTTATTGTTTAACATTTGTTTAAAACATGATTAACACATGTTTTACACTTTAAATATATTTACAATTATTTTTGCTTTTAATTGAGTAAATACCATGATTTACTTGAAGTTCTAAAATGGGTTTTTAACCCATCTTCAGCTACTTTTTCAAACATGGAATTGTATTTTGAAATTTCTTGATATTTTCAATTCTATTCCTAAACTTAATGGTACAATAAACTTTTTATGTTTTTATGCAGAAATATACAATTATTTATTTTCTTACATGTATAAAGTAATTTACTAGGAAAGTGTTATTATTGGCTGGTTTCTTTCTTCAAAAACTATGTAAATTATGCCACTGTTACTTTTAACACATATTCTTATTGTATCAAATTGATACAAATTGTATATTTCATGTAAAAATTAAAAAAAAAAAATTTTCTGACTAATACATAAAATCGTATAAAAATACATTAACTTATTTATTTTTTATACAAATTGTTCCGAGTAAAATACTTTAAAAAATAATTCGGCCCTATAGGCATAACCAAGAATAACCATATTATAGTATATTATATGTATTATGTAGTTACGCTTATAAATAATTATGATGATATATTTGTAATCGACGTTTTCTGAGTTGTGTAAATTCGAACAGCTAAATTTAATAATAGAGGGAGCGGATGACGTGGGTATACGAAAAAATAAATAAATAGGTAGGTACTGACTAATAAACAAAATAAATCATATTATATTATTGTATGTTATCTACCATTTCACATACCAGCGATAGCCGACGGATAAAACGGTATATTATACGCCGGTGAAAATATTATATACGTAGGTACAACTTCATTTGTGTCAAAACGTCGTCGGCGGGAACGATATTATTTATCGATTTAATATAGTTCGTATGTATAGAGGTATGCGCACGTATGTGGTATATACCTACACGCCGAAACCTACCCACACGCCATGTGCATACTATAATGGAGACACCTATATAGAGCGACTGCACTTATGTATTTTCATTTTTAATGACGTGCATTGAGATTTGGGAGGGAGTGGAGGCTGTTGGTTACATTATAATAAGCGACTCGGAGTCGTTATCCTACATGGGTAGCACAATGCATCGATAGAAATATAAAATAATTATTTTCTTATACACAACATGTTTCGATGTAGGCATACAGTGGTAATGACACAATGGTACTGGTACCCGTTGGTATTATAGCTGTCTGTAAGAGGTACTACTGCTCTCCATCCATTTAACGAGCAATCAACCAAAATTATTCCTCTTCACAAAACCGAAATCGGTACGTTCACATCATAGCTATTATTTTAACATCATGGTATTTCGACCACAATTAAACTTTGGCTAGTTCTTACGGTAATACGCATTTCTACCCATGACATTATTTCAATATATTATTGATATACATTATATCTGACTGTAGGCGATCGCACAACAAAATTAAAGATGTAGGTTTCAAGCACAAAACAGTGAACCATAAAATATAATGAATTATGCGTATTCCCAACTCAGGAACTCTCATTCAAAACGTCGAACCGATGTGGGCGTGCAAAATGGGGGCAACTAACGATAAACGATGTGGCATTAACAGCAAACGTTTGAGTTCATAAGTGGCAGAATTTATGCGACGGGCGGCAATCAAACCAGAGCAAAGATATGTTTTCGGGCAAATGAGATTTCCCAGTTTTGGCTGATACGAAATGCAACAGCTGTATGAAAATATGATGTGAAGTATATTATAATATTATGTTTTATTTTTTTTAACTAAGTTATTTTACTAAATTCAAATCATTTACTTTATTAAATAAAATAAAAATCCAATAAAGGTCAGTAATGGCTGGATTACCGATCAGTACGAGTGTAACTTTTTAACTGTAATGTTGACCTATACTTCACAATTTCGATTTTGCTTCGTGTAATTTAGTTAGATGTAACAATGTCCGTTATAGATAGCCGATAGACGGGTATTATGTTCTCTTAACATTTTTACCTTCACACGTGTAGAGTGTGTGTATGTATGTTTGCGCTCGCGCAACGCCCAAAATTATAAAGCGTATTATTATAACCGCATTTCATTAGAACAAATTTAGCAATTACCTAGCCATAGATACGCACCCAACTCGCGCAACATAGATTGTAAATAACACGTGTTATTTACTATGCTTATACGACGAATAATTAAAAAGAAGAAAACAAGAATTCCTACATCGTATAGTGCAAGTATTAAAACAGACGTTTTTTTAAACCTCGACGGAAGCATTGCGTGGATGGAAAACGGACGGATATTTCGGCGTTATAATAATATGTTAAACCTGATCCGATTAAAATGGTTAACGATCCGCGACTTCGCGACCCGGTATGGAGGATCTATAAAGTACCTATAAGTGGATTAGGAAACTGTTTGAGTTGTTTTAGGTAGGTATTCACATGTGCTCGCTTGTTTAGCTATATTTTTTATATACCGGACGTCATCCGTGTTGTGGTCGGTAGTTCACGATGAGTAATTAGCTATTCCTTTTGCTTTGACTACTAGAAAATCAAAATAGATAATAGTATTGTTATACGCGTGTAGTTTGGTAATTGTAGCTACTGATCGTTGATGAACGATTAAAAATAATTACCAAAAGGGCCGAACTAGAGATTAATGGCGGTATTCAGTTAAAGTGTATCTATCATAAGTATTCATATAATCGCGATATGTGTTATTCGTTTAGAATCGAAAATGAATCTTAGAAACGAGTAATAGGTATAATAATCATATTGGTTTATTCAATAATTATTATCAAATTTACGATTTTACTAAATAAATCGATTAGTATAGTTATTTTTGTTATAATTTATAATGATTAACCATACTAAACGTTAATTATTAATATAGTCATAATGTTACCATTATGTGGACATAACAGGTTACAACAGCAGACTACAACTACACAATTATTAAAATTTTAATCAACTGCCTATACGATAAACATTTTTTCTTTTTAATAGTAGTGGCGACGATACATAATTTAAATGACGACACAATAGTACCTATTATAACGTCTTTTCTAAATCATGCTGTCTGGTTTGGACGAGAACATTTTCACATATTGTGTCTTATTAATTAATTTCTCAAAAAACGTAATGGAAATCCTGAAAATACGCTCAATATTTAATTATAAATCATTTCACTGGAAAATACTAATAATAAAAAAAAATAGGTAGGTATTTGAAAAAAAAACTTATGAGTAATTATAACCGTCAAGACGTCAAATCAGTGCTCTTTTCATTCGACCACCTGAAGTGTCCGAAATGAATATTAACTATTTCGGTAGGTTCATCAGTTTTTTATTAGTCGTTTGGTCTGTAGGTACAGAATACTAATGGTACGTTAGAAGAATAATATAATGAGAATTATAGAACAACATAGCCTATTATTATTGCATTAAGTTTGAATTACCCTACACATTCGTTTTGTGGGCTAGATGTTTCCATAAATTATATAATAATATTATAGTGTATAAGTAGATAACATAATGATTAAAGCTATAATTTAGTAGATGCAGCATTATATCTAGATAAATTTACTCACTGTTCATTTTTTTTTGTAACAACAGCTTGTTTTAGCTATATATTATATTTCAATATTTGTATTATTTGATTATGATTGAGGAAAAATGTAATCAATCAAAAACAATATTTCTATATTATATATTGACTTATTAAAATAATATTTAAAACACTCGTTAGGTTTTACACAAAAGTCATATAAATATTGAAAATCATTGAATCATTTTATTTTTTCATATTGTCTTTTGCAGTCTCATATGCTGTCTCTATGCAGTACACGTGTTAAATAATTATAGTTAAAGCATCAATTACTCAAATTATTAATAACTAATTAAAGACATATGCATTTTAATTGTTATTGTCTATTAAATTTTATTATTCATTACTATTATTATTATTATTAAATATGGCTATCAAATACCAACGATCAACCATACCACTGATTTATTTTTTTTGATTTTTTATTGAACTTAAGTGTGGAAATTATGGCCATTAGCTATTTGTAGGTTTTTTAGTAGGTTTATTACTGTAGAGAAGGGTACGGTTAGTTAGAACACGTGTGTACATGTAATGAGAATTTGTCACTAGAACCCGAGTGGTCATCCATCCGGGAACTAATGGCATCGGCTGATGCTTGACTTCAGAATTGAAGCCAACCATCGAGCTACACCAGGCTACTTCCCATTGATTCTTTAGATTAGTATGAAAATAGTTATCTCATCATAATATATGCTGTACTTATTTCATATTTTTAGTATAGTGACTAATAATTAATAAAAATAACTAATAAATTATGCAGATAACAATAAGAAAATTCAATATTAACTAGCTGGTCTATCAGTCCGATTGAGTCCCAATTAGGCATATTTTCGGACAGAATTCATTCATAAATATAATTCCAAATTTGGGACTGAACTGTGCATTCCTAGTTATTCTGACTAAAGTTTATTATATTCTATAAGAGATTAAAATTCTTATCGTTATTTTACTTTAATTCTTTCTTAAATAATATGATAATATGCTAATAAATGTTAAATCACCGATAAAACATTTAGTATAAGTCAAAATTCACATAAAATCTCATGCTGTGAAATTTGCTGGATTCGACGACCTTGCCTATATTACAATTAAGAAGCATCTAATACCTAAATCTTACGGGAAAGGTTCTTATTAAACTCATCTTGGACTAATAAAATCCCCAATATACATTTTACCATTTTTTGACCATCATCTTCATATTTATGACGAATATTTTAGTACCGATTTGAAATGCTGTTTTTTTATCCATGTAGTTCAACTAACTGATAAAAATTAAATCCAACTACTTCTCAGTCGTTCATTCCTACGCATTTTCGACTTTTACTGTAGGTGCATTAAAGCATGTCATTTTCATATTTAATTTGTTTTTTATTATTATTTACAGTTATAAATTACACACCGAACGCGCACATACATAAGCAAAAATAATCAAATGCAGAAGATAAAAATACAAACATAATATTTTACAATAATAACTTAATAAGAATATTGATATATATATATATATAATATGAGTACCTACATGATATCTATATAAATTATAATGGTGCAGTTGTAGAATAACATCTCGACAATCCAACAAAAAATAATCATTGAATATATTATTACATAATTCCTTAAAGTCCTCTAATATTTAACATTCCTACTTATTGTTTATTAAAACGTTATTTTTTAAATTGAGGAAATGGAGAAATTTTCAATTTATCATCAAAATATTATATTGGAGCTACTCCTGCTTTTTGCGTCTGAAATTTAAAACGCTATCACTCGACATATCCGTTTATCATTCCGTACAGTAATATAAATAATACATTCAAACGTTTGTGTATACTCTAATACAATTTTCAAGCAGTAAATTATGATTTACACGTCTATAATCTATACAATATAAATTATATATTTATATATATGTGTCTAACATGTTATATAAGATATGCACAATGTACATATTAATTTAAATTGTGTAATAAAATATACACTATCATTTTGAAATATTTATCAGTTTTATAATATCATATTAAACAATTAAATAAAATTATTACCGTCGATAAATTGTTGGAATATCCGTATGCTTTCTCATTATAATAAACAACAATAATAATTACTAGATAATTACTAGTATTTCAAATTCATCATAAACTTAAACTAGTTTGTACCGCACGTATCTTATGACCTGTGTATGTTAAATTTGCATTATATGTGCCTACTTTAATATTTTAATTATAGTTTATTATTATATACATCTACTGAACAACGCCTAAAATAATAATAATTATAAATATAATGGCATAATTATACACTTAAACAGAACACAGAATTATATCGTATTTCCATATATACACACTTTTAAAGTTTTGAACTCTAAACAATAAGCTCTTTTTTAAAAATTCGAATATTGAAAATATATTTTTGAAAAAATTGCAAAGATGTGCCAAAACGTACTCTGGCTTTCTTTTTGATATAATATAAAGGCACTTTCAACTAATGAAGATTTCATTTTTTTTTATTTATATTCAATTTATAATACATTTACATTTATTATGAATAGATAATTATTGTTATTATTTTTACCACGCGCAAACAAACGAATTCATTAGATTTACATTTCAGTAGAAAAAACGTGATGTTTAAAATTTCCGTTTAAACGATTTAGTAAATTGCAACCATCATCGCCGGGAACGAATCTATGAATGTAATATAATAGTAAGTTGGCCGAAAATCGCATATTTATTTATTATGTTACGGTAATTGTTATGGTAATCAAAAATTTCAATCTATGCGTAAATTGTACCTACACAGTATAATAATTACTACTCAAAATTCAAAATACCTATACCGCATTATGTAGGTACTGTTTTTACCTCTGTGCCTATATTTATTTAGTCATCCAAAATAGTCCGTGTTTCTAATTTATCATTGTTAACTATTGTACGCCTATACAATATGTTATGCAAAAACACTTGACACCACTCATATTGCCGATGTTCATAATATTAAAGTTTAATCCTAGTGGACAAACTAATAACACGTGTTTTTATTTATCACACGAATGTCAAATAATAAATTACAATCGAAATATCATTACGAAACAAAGTCATTGGTATTATACTATTATATGTACATTTTATATTTTTACGAGTGTATCTACCTACCAAAGTCAGAGGTGAACTGCGGCGCGCCTCTATACAAGTATTATAATTTAGGGTTTATTGTTTATACAGTGTATACTTTCCAATTTTCAAGCAGAATAATAATATTGTTTGAACCGTAAATAGGTGTACCTACTGTACTTAACCTACACTGTGCTTTTGATTTTAAACAATGCATAATATATTATGTAGATTTATTTTATAATTTGAAGTAATTAAAAACAATTCATCTGAAAATCCTATTTCTATAATTATTATTATAACCCGCACGATTGTCTGAACAAAAAAAAAAACGTAACAATCGCATAAGCAGCTACAGTAGTGATAAACAAAATGCGTTTCCTTTGAGAGTTATAGAAACAATATTATTATGTATAATATCATCAAGTGAATCAAACGTTATACTTATAATTGTATATAATTTTAGACAGCGTGTGTTTGTGTTTCCGAAATTAAAACGTTTAACATTTAATAACTGTAGTATATAATAATATTATATAATGTAAGTATCGTGTATTAAATTAAAATAAATCTAACAAACTAAAAAATTCAATAAAATTATAAAATAGTAAATATATTAATTTTATAGCGAAACCGGTTTATTCGGTTGCATCTAGCGGGGCTGTGCTAAGTGATGAGGGAGCAGAGGAGGCAAGTGTCCTAAGGCACAGAATTAAAAGATTGATTAATATTTTGTTGTTATTAATTTACTTGAAAAAAAAATGTATTTTATATCTATCTTAAGTATTTCATGTCAAAATAATTAGATAAAATCTCCAATGCTACACTTTTAAAAAACGTATACCCCGTATACAACTCGTATACAACTCGTTGGTTAATGATCATCGCGGCATTCAGTATGTAAATCAATTAAGGTTTGAGTTCTTGTAGTTTTAGAGTTTTTATCTGTACCTACTGATTCTAATAAAGAAAAACAGGAATCAATTAATAAGTAATCATTAATCACCAATGAAATAAAAAGTTTAAATTTGTCTTTCTTTTAATTGCTTGGACACCCATCTTAAAAATATTTAATAAAACTTTAAAAAGTCTTCAACTAATTATTATTGATTTGTTATAACTTCGCGCAATTACATTTTCTCGAAAGAAAATATAATTAAACCTAGGCGTATATTACTAATGAAGATGCTAGTGTTAAAAATATACTTTCTAATAAGGACAAAATTAAAAATATATTATTCTTAATACAATGGATGCTTTAATTGCTCAACTCAGTAAAACAAATAGGGTAACGTATCGTACAGATTTGTAAGATAAATTTTGATTTTTTTCTGAAATAAAAATATTAAATTAATTGACCTACGTGAAAAAGCATTGAGGCTTTAAGTTAGTGAATATACAGAGGATTTTGAAGTAAAATTTGGTAGGAAATTCAATACACTTAAAAAATACTTTGCTTACGAAACAAAAAATACGAAAATAATTCGTCCTTACACATTTAAACACAATATTCCTTAATGTTTAAATTGGCTTAAAAAAATAATTTTTTATTCCATATTCTAACGTAAGTAGGAAAAATCATTTTTCTATACTAAAAAGTTAACAATTATTTACTGTCACAATTAACCAACGTAAAATTATCAGCTTCATCAATATAATTTATTATGTTTTAAATAAGAAGTTTCCAGGACTCAGGAATATAAACTGGCTAAGTTTGGATACTACATTTTTATAACTTGTAACTAGAAAAAAATATTTTTGTAAATTGTGTAACTTATAAAGCATTATCATTATTATTAAATATTTTTTTTTATAATAGGAGTGTATTATATTTCAATACATTGTTGGTATAAATAATACTTTTCTTATTTAACCAAATTATTTATTTTTATTTCTTCTAATTGTTACTATTGTTTATTGAAAATTAAAATAAAAATATTACATGTATATTATTTGTATTATTAAAAAAATGTGTGTTAATTGATTAATTTTGAATAATATTTATTGTTTATTGACAATATAAAATTATGACACGAATAAAGCGTGTAGAGCTTCGTTTTTTCTTGTACCATGGGAGTTATTCGAGAGTGCCTATATCGAATGATTTTTAAATATATTTAAAATAGTAGTTTTCTAGAAATTTATTATATCAATTGTTATTTTGAATAGAGGCACCAAATATGATTGACTCTGGAACCAGGGCGTAAGTGATGCTAGAGGCATAATTGTTTTAGACCAAAATCGTACTTGACCCTTTTCGACCAAAACAAAAGGTTTAATAAATAATATACTATATAGAAATAAGCATATTTTAGGTAAATTATTTTATTAATATAAAACATTATTATGAAAAATTATTAAATATATAAATAAATAATAATAATAATAAATACTTCATTATAATATATTATATAAAAAGAAAAAAAATTATATTTATTTGTATTGATAATTTAAGTTTTATAGGTTCTTATTATATTAATTAACTACACATTTTTTTTTTACATTATACCATAATATATAGAACAAAAAATAAATATATATATATTTAACTATTTATATTAATATTTAAGGTAATAATAATGTATTGTAATTATTTAATTGTATTAAGTATTAAATGAATTTGTATTTTCAAACTGTGAATTCACGGGCCCCCACACAAATATGTTCAGTGGCACAAATTATCTTCTTGAAGAATAAATAATATATAATTGTTATCAATATAATTATTAATTTATCATTAATTATTTAATTGGTGGTCGTCGAGTTTGATCGTGATGGCAATTACCATACATAGGTTATAAGTATTATATATATATATATATACATATATATTACGACTGATCGTTCTAAACGTATTGTTAGTTTTCTATATTTGGTACCTACATTTAATAAATATTGACAAAAATGATAAATTATTATTATTTATTTACATATTATTATAAATATTTTATACAACTTATATTTTTAATAATTTTATATTTTTTATAGGTACGTGTAGTAGTTATTGACAAGCATGTTATATTATTATTATTTATTTACCTACATATTGTTATGTATCAAAAAGGAAGAGTACGATTTTGTGAACTCGCTCGATATTATCACGGTACTGTAACTATAGATATTGTATAGGTACTAAATAGTTTAGTTTTAGACCATAGATTATATATTTATATATTGACTGTTTTATTTTTCATAGGTGTCCAAAAATAAACATTTTTTTTTGGTATTAACATAAATTATTTGTTTTTTTCAGGTTTATCATTATTCATAACTATTGATAATAAAAAATATATATCTTATTAATCTTAACTGTTGGTAGATTATTTTTTTTATTTTAATTCTCGAATGAAAGTAAAATAAAAACAAATCGTTAGTAAATGGTTTACATTTTAATTCCGCGTGCCACTTAAAATAGTGTTACATCGCTGTCGTAAACTCCGTTCCGCATCAAATAAACCGTTTATCACTCGGGTAGGTATAATAACTTTATTACGTTCTAAATATAATGTAATAAATTATAATTTATATAGATATAATAGTAACTACTACTATTGGAAATAGATAGTAATCCATGAACATGTATTTTAAATTATTATAAACTATTTTTTTTTAATCATATTATTTATAAAAACAACATTTTTATTGAAAACAAACGATAAAAGTAAAATGAAAGTTTCGAAAATCACGTCTGCTAGAAAAACAGCAATTTACTATAATAATAATATTATTTTCCTTTGTAGTTATCAAAAATTTAAAATTTATATAAATTCTCATAAAACGTTTTCAATAATACCTAATTATAGTTTGTGAAAACTAAAAATTCTATTTTATAGTCAACCGTAACAAATATCGGCGTTTATACACCACATCATCCATCATGGACAAAAATGTGTGCATTGATAATAAAGTGAAGATGTAAATTTATGTATGCTATTTTAAGT
>JACXSJ010003291.1:0-26480 GCA_014851325.1 Pentalonia nigronervosa
TGAGCTTCAAGAAGTATATCAAGAAGTCACGAAACTTATTCAATTAGTATTAACTATTCCTGCAACAACAGCCTCAAGTGAAAGATCCATGAGTACTTTAAAACGTATCAAATCCTTTTTAAGAAATTCAATGACAAATGATAGGCTTTCATCTTTGTCTACTTTAGCTATTGAAAAAAAAATGTTAGGTGAATTATCAAAAGATCCAACGTTTATCAACAATGTAATAGATGTATTCGCGACAAAACAAAATAGGAGAATCGATTTAAATTATATTCAAATATAGTTATTTTATGTAATTTACTTTTTTTATGATGATCTAGTTTTTAAATAAATGTTATATAACACCATATCTTTGGTTGTCTTGTTGTCTACCCTATAAAATTGTTCACGCGCCACCACTGACTTTAACAAATTAATTCAAATCGCAGTTTTAATTCCAATAATTTCTGTAACATGTGAACGTAGTTTTCTATATATGTAACAAATTAATAATCGGATGAGGACTTGAGGTATATTTTAAACATTTATAGGGATGTTGCAAATAGCATAAAAACAAGGAAAATAGTTATGAAATTAATTTAAATTATACATTTATACAATTATAATTGTTATAGCTTGTAAAATATTAGATATATAAATATTATGTTATTATGTCTATAAGACAATTATTTACTTTGTAAACACACGGGTTAATGAGACAAGTATAGATAATTTTAGCACTCCCTAAAATTTAGGTCTAGTTTCGCTTATGCTACTTACTGTGACGTTAGTTTACTTTGGTGTCGCTTAATTATTTTTAATAACCTAGTACCTAGTTGTTTATTTCAACAATAATTCTATAAATATTATATAATATGTAAAAAAAAATTAAATAGAACACATACAATGTTTTAATTGTCAAAGAGATATTAAGTACATAATGCAAAATATATATTCACTTAAAAGTAGTAATTGTTGTTGTTTTTTTTTACTTTTTATTTTTGTTTAAGTTCTTTATTTTGAAAATTATATAAATATTAAAGTTTACAGTAAATACATTTTCACTCTAATTTAAATTTAGATGAACCCTGAATATGAAATCCTGCAAGTTGTATATATGGTACATATTTTAAAATACATGCATAATATATGCATCCACATTTCTAAGGTAGATATTTAAAGTTACTATCCAAGTAATTATCATATATTTTATTATTTAATGCAAAAATTAAATTTAACATGACTTATATTAATTTAAGTTCATTAAAGTTTATTTGTGAACTTAATTGATGAGTTCAAAATATCTATTAATTTTATTTTGAACTTGAAAAAATAGCCAGCATGATAAATAGTAAATTTATTTATTTTTTTAAATATTTTATTAATTCATTTTTTTGTTATTTTTAAATTCATACAATGTAAGGGGGAGGGAGGAGGGCAATAAAAATGTATTATTAACCATAAGACGTTACCTGTAACGGTTGTAAGTGAATACATTCAAGCGTTCGAAAGCCATAAATATTTCTTATAAAAAATTGTTATTAAAGTGTGTCTTTCCTACTGACTACTACAACGTCACATAATAAAACGACAACATAATACGACGACATATCAACATGTCAAATAAAAATATTAAGTACGTCAAAAAAAAAATTGTATAAAAATGTAAACTATTCTCTTTCATAGGTAGTGTAATAATAATAATTATTATTATTATTCTGTTTTTTGTGTACGAAAGAAGTGATAGTCAAAATGAATAAAATTAATTCCTTAATAATTCACTTTTTTCATTTATTTTTATAAATATTTACAATTATTATTATTATAACTTTAGTTCCCTTTCAATACACAAAAATCTTTCGCCTTTATAAATTTTTAAAAAAATATTAAGTAAAAATATTATTTCATCGTGGACTTAACGATCAACCGTTCGAGAGTAAATATAATAATACAAAATAAAAATATTACCTACAACCCCAACAGGTATTATCGAAATGGAATGAGATAACATATTATATTATACTCTTAGATTTATGGGTGTAAGTATTGTTGATACATTTAATAATTAATACGTATGGCCCATGGTATATTAATACCACATATTTATATCACATGACTTTTATGAGAAACAATTTTTCTAACAAATTACTTTTCGTAAAAAAAAATTATATTTAAACAATTGATTTTTATCAGAATTAATTTCAACATTTTCAACACATGACCCAGATTCACGATATCGCGAGAAGTCACCATTATGCCATATACACTCTCGATTCGACGCTTTGTTTTATCGGAAACATTCTGTCGGCGACGATAATATTCTTATTCTTATTGTTTTATCACATAAAGTTATTTATTTTTTTCCCGTAGGAGTGATCTATATATATATATATATACTATACCCAAGCGATCACGATAACATTAATAACGACCCCGTGCGCACAATATACGATATAATAGCTGCGCCTTTCCTATCCATCCACCCCACACCACCGATTTATATTATTGCTCGTCTCCGCAAACCGTTTTTTTAGTTTCTACGTTTTCACGATATACGCGAGATATATATTATATACGTCACACTTATTATGGAGGTACCACGGAGGTTATATTGTGATGTCAGATACTGCAGCGGTCGTATTCTATTCGACTTTAGCTTACCGTTTTCTGCATTCGGAAAAATAAAAAGAGATTATTCTTAAATACATTTGTTTCTCCTATATAGATATAATAAATATAACATCACACAGTAAAAATTTTCCTCGTTTTATAGTGAAAATTTGGTTGTAACCTATAACTGTATAGTCTTTTCTGTGGCCAATTTCCGTAGGTATTATTTTACACAATTACTCGAAAACCAACAGTACGATAAACACAACACTTGTAATAATTATATGTATATTTATAATTGTTCTTAAAACTTCACAACAATTGTCTGTATCAGACCCCATTCTGGGTGACGAGAACACATTATCATATTTTCCACTCGATAAACCGACAAAATCCGATATTCGCTCGAACACGGCGCGGCGGGCGTTCAAAAGATCTCCATACGCACAATTCACGAACACCATAATAAAATGTGTGTGTGTGTGTGTGTGTGTGTGGTGGGGTGTAGCGACGGTTATTATATTATAATAATCACGCGCGACAAAATGTCGACGTGCGGCGTCGATATGTTACTATAGTGGCCAGTGTGTGGGTGGCGGGTGGGAGATGAGTATTAAGGCCGAACCAGTGAAATATGTGATAATATATATTATACAGTACGACCGTGATGTATTTCTACTACGACTACCGCAATATAATAATATAATATAAACTACTCCAAGCACAGCCGCCCGGCCACGTCTCGAGTGTCTCTCGTTAGGGCTTCAGTGTACCGGAAAACCGCTAAATGCGCGCGTGCGGTGGATTTCGAGTGCGGCGAACGTGGCGGCATACGCGCGCGAATTCGCTCGTTCGCATCCGCATCATCGCATTATATAATATTATACGATAAATTGTGTTATATTATATATGTGTGGAAATTAAATTGTCCCCTCACATCTCCGTGCGGACGGTGGACGCCGTTTCAATCGTAAAATAAAGGATTATTTATTGTATTATATAGGTACCCACAACTGCAGGGCCCCATAATCTATCTCCGTCGAACGGCGGTATAAATATAATATTATAATAATGTCTGTGACCACACTACAGTGTTCAAGCATTTACCAACGTTTTCACAGAGATGAGTAGAATTTAAGGAAGAGACTTAATTCTTTTAAAAATTAAGTTAACATTTAAATAGTCAAAAAACTGATGAAACGTTTTATGCGTATGTAGATACAAGTATATGGTATGTTTGTACGTCGTCACAATGACTTTTCAAATATACGTCGCTGGTTATATTATTATGAACGGGAGAGCTCGCTGCCTATTCAGGTTATGGTTATTTGTTCGAATAATATATGATATAATATTAGTAGTGGCAAGGCGAGCAGAAATTGTTAGTCTAGTCCACGCACGATACGAACACAAACAAAAAGTAGCGATGGGGGCGGGGTCGGGACGTGAGTTAAACAGAATACGGGGAAACTAATTCCGGGGAGTTCCTTTTCGATTTCCGCGACGGTACCAAGGTAAAGTACTTACGCGGGGTGCGCTCACGTGTCCAGAATGCCGAACAGGAAACGTCACCGTTTTTCAACTTTATATAGTATATACCTACTCATCGTATCCGTTTTGCGTTTGCTGCGCACTCTAATATTATTCCGTCGAGACATTCGCGGACAGGATCGGCGAATCGACTGAGTCGACGCCGTCAAACCGACACAATTTTTTAGAGTTGTTGTTATTATGAACACACTATTCAGAAACGAACCACTGACTACCGGTGTACCAATTTTACTCGGACTGCGCTGCATTTTTGAATGTTTTCAACATTTTTTAAATGAGCAAAAATGACGTGATTCATATATATATAATAAAATTCAATACGTTTATGTAAGATTACTCGCCCTTTTGCAAGTAAGTTGGAAATGCCCATCTGGTACAGATAACCTGATAACTTGTCTTATACCCAAACTGTAACAACAATATTAAAAGAAAGTACTTACGAGTTACTACTTCGTATACACGCGAAATAGTCGAATTTGATAATTGACTGCTGCAGGTTAACCTATAATTATCGCGGCGTATAAACTGCAGTTTGTAGCTCTCAATAAACAGAAATGGTATTTTTTAAATTGTTTAAAAATTAAAAATTTATGAAAAGAGGGTATGTTGAATAAAATAACGTAGATACTGTTCTAAGCGTTCCGTTAAAAAAATTAGGAGTGCACTAAAATATAAAAAAAATTATTTTGAGCACTCGGTCATTCATCTCATCAAGTCAAGTACTTATTGTAAAGTATTACTAAAAATGAACGAAAACAAAAAACGATCTACTGGACAAGTGCAGTTATAATATAATATAGCTGCAATTGAACAGCAATATCTCGCGCGAAAAAAATATTTTATATCGCAAATCGGTGGTTGCGACTAATGGCGTGTAAAACGATAAAATTCAACAGTAAAACCGCAGCACAATGCGACGATGTATTTAAAAATAGATTAAAAATTATGCGAATGACTCGAAGGGTGCAGATGGAGATAACATCGTGTGCAGTATGCCCGATTTCAAATTATTATTACACCAGCGACGTTACACGGTTTCTATTATATAATGATGTCATGATGCAGTCGGGTCTGCGACACTTTCCGGCACGCGTTTAACCCACAATTATAGCAGGGTCCGTTAGGTTCGTGAATGCACAGTCGCACGACAAGCTCGTCAGTCGTCCCGGGGGATCGGGAAGCGTCCCCAGTCGACGCGCGGGTTCCTCTTGATCTTAAAACAAAATTTATTATGTGCTGTTTACATTTTTTTTTTTTTTTAATATCGTTTAAAGTAGGGTACAAAATATATATGGACGTTTTAAATGGTCATTGTACCGAAACCGAATGTAGGTATAATATTGTACAAAGATACGCGGCCATCCGCATTAGTCAAAAAGTTGGTTAATTTTATAATTAACTTATTAACCTAACTAGTTGAAGTATCCACTATAATGGATTAGATTTTTCCTATTAAGATAATGATATGCTAAGTTACATTTACGTCAATGCGCTTAGTTAACTGCAGTGAAAACTAAATAGTTAACTTTGTTGTTTAATCACGCTGTGTACCTACAAGTACAATAATTTTGAATAAACTAAATAAACGAATTTACAATATCTCTTGATTTTATTATTCAGTTAACACAAACGTATAATGTTTTATATTTAAATAGCTAATGTTCAATAAGAAGGATTAAGTAGTATCTATATTAAATACAACATAGATGAAAACAATCAACTTAGTTTGTACATTAAGTATAATTGATTTTAGACAATTATTAGCTTAAACTGTAATTATCAAGAAACAAGTCAAAAGTTTGAATCTTAAATAAAATGTTATGATTTAAACACAAGAAAAAAAAATAGTAAATTTTACAATTAGAATGTGTGATCTAAATGCAAATACGTACCTAATTAACAATATAAATATACGTATATTAATATATTTAGTATATTAATATATGTACCTAATTAAAAAAAAATAGCTAACTAATTCTTCTTAACCAAATTTAGTTAATATTGTTCTCCATGCAAACTTTTCTAGTTAAATATATTGTTTTTAATACTATTAACTTTTAACTTAACGTTCTTAACTTAATCAACTCATGTTCTTTTTTTCGTTAATTTGCTCACTTCTGAATAATATATGTGTATACAAAATACTTACACACTCTATTAACATACAGGTAGATATTACATATTTATACAATTATGGTTATCGGAATAGTCAAATCGTAAGCACACTTTAGCTATAAATAAAGAGGGATTGACACTGGGTGAGGGCACATTGAACGAATTAAGGCCTTTCCTATAAGTTTAGCGTTTAAAAATATATTTCTCAAGCCTTGTGCCCTTGTCCATAGATTTCCCTTTACAAATACTTTTAAAAAAACCGCGTCTCACAGTAGTGTAGAGTACTAATCACGAGAGCTGTTTTAATATGTTTCTAAATATTCTTGGAATTTTTTTTAATAACTTAGAATTTACCTATAGTTTTTAGAGTTTTCTTAAGACATAAGTACTAATGCCTTATTTTGGATTTGGTTATAAGAACCATCCAATTATCAAATACCAAGTCCGCATAAGTCATGTTTGACACTCGTACATACACACATACAGACACAGCCACATTGCTTTCTCGTCGATTCCTTCTAGATGTCTATTCATTCACATACACACACACTGTAACTGCATAATATATCGTCACGGTTTCGCCAATGCATTTCACGAGTGCAGCAGACGGTCGTCATTATATATATTATACATACGGACAAGTATTATACCTATAATAAACGTGCTGCAGTTACAAACACATCGGATGTTTATCGGATCTAACCGCTGCAGTTCTATTTTATTCTGCATTTAGGCTCTATATTATTATTCAATCGTGTACGGTTTATATGCTGCAAATATCGAAAATGAACGGTTCGCGTAGAATTTTCCGGGCATCCTATATGTGATGTTTTCAACGCCAAACACTCGTCATTTCCATTTCGATCGATGTCTATATGTTTTTTAAAAAATTTTTCTATATTTTTACATGTTTTCAAGTACTCACCTATTACATTTTAGTAGGTATCTCTAGTAGATAAAGTTATTTAGTAAAGTACTTAAAGCCAACCAATGAGGAATGTTAAGACAATCATATTCTCTCCAATGTCACAAGAAGGAATGTAATATAATTTGACAATTATTATTCATATTGAAATATTTTTATCAAATTATATTGATATTATTAGTAAATTTTATTATATAGTTATATTATCAATCGGCTTTTCGGTCACTGCAATAGTATAATATTGTGATGACAAACGAAAGCTCGTCTGTTGTTCGCATCATATCATAGGGTTAGTCAAATAAATTACAATCCTTATCTAAATTAAAGTGGTCGATTGACTGAGATGGCACTCGGTACAAACACAAAATGGTAATGACCGAATTGCATTCTGTTCAGAAAAAGGTAACGGTCGAATTATGCCACAGTCGGGTTAAATTGAACAACTTCAATGGACGATTTTCAATGACTTAGTCGATATTCGATAAACTATAAACCACCTAAAGGTGGTTATATCACTTTATGTTATTATCTAAACTAGAACCTAAACATAACGAACTTTGCTAAAAATATATGACATTAATTGAAAATTTCTACACATTTTACATGACATACCTAGTCAATTTAGAAATAAAAATTAACGGAAAATGTGAAAATTTTAACGATAATAAAATAATTGGTGTATATATAGTCATTTGGAACTTTTAGGCCCCTTTTTTTGTGTACAGGTACAAATTTTGCAAGTAAAATTCAAAAAAATACCAAATTATTAACCAAGAGTACTATTTGATCTTACCTCATGTTATATTCCTCATAGTTAAGTCATTTTAAGTTGCGTCGCAGGAGTCAGACAGCTAGACCACACCCTTATTGACCAAACATCGATTAGCTCGTTTGACTAAGGGATGGTTGCTGGGTGCATGCGCACCCCCCCCCCACCACCACTGACTGTAAAATTTTTAATATTTCCAATATTTTTTCGTATACGAGAGATCCGTAAAAATCAAATACAAAATTGCTGTAAATGAACAGTGATAAGTCCTAACCGTAGTATCACGCATTTTTATATAATACTGTGCACAATACTATACACATGCGTAGTGTTTTAAATATAGATGGAAACTACAAAAATAAAACTACATTAATAAAAGGCAATACTTAAGCATTGTGTGTGTAAGCACATGGTTCTGAAATTTGGTATATTTAGATAATCTCATACACAAGGATGTGCACCTTGAAGTCATATTTTTAAATTTTGCATTTTAAAGAGGAACGCACAGACTCACAAAAAAAAAATTATTTTTAATTTTTTTTTTTTTTTTAAGGTTGCCATTTATAGTTACAGAAAATAAAATTATTATTATAATTGGATATCATTTTAGAACTATATTTAATGTTAGGTTAAAACTGCCCAAATTACTGTGTTAAAAATTTGCTTCGTTTATATTTAAGGGAGTTTTAGACATGGTAGCCACTGGCATTCGTTAATTTGTCACGGACAATGCCATGCAGGATCAGTTATAATTAATAAATATATCAACTACCTAAAATCAATGGCCTAAAACGGATAACCGTTATGCATACACACAGTTTTGATCGATTTTCATAAAATTTTCATCAGTAGTTCAGCAATATCCATAGTGTCATAGACTACTTTTTGTCACTTAAAGAGATACTTTCTATTTTTAAGCACATAAATGTTGAATACACGAAAAACTATATTTTTTTTATTTTTGATTGCCATTGGTTAAATACAGAAAATGAAAATACACTAGATTCCACCTATAATGGGCATCGGTTAATACGGGCAAAATGGTCTGATCCCAATTCCAATGTATATTAACAAGATTAAAAAAAAACCGCAAAATATGCGCACTCGATTCGGTTTATGCGAGCAATATTTATTTATTAAAGCGTTAGAATAAATTGCGTATGCATTAAAAAACGGCTATATTATATTGGGTTTTGTCGTATCTATGAGATTGTGTTTATCAAAAGTAATAAAAATTATTATCTTTTAAACCTAATAGGCCTTAAAGCTTGAAGTGTGTGCCCATTTCGTCAATCGGATCCACACTAAATAGATCAGACAACGAGCTATTACAATGGCGCATCGCACACCTTTTACATCCAAGTAGTATTTTATTTAGTATGCAATGGTATTCATTATTATTTTATAATTTTATTGCGTATTAATTTCAACATTTTTTTTTTCAATTTTATGTCTCTCGCGCGAAAAATAAAATTGTATGTGTTTTTTTTTTTTTTTAAACCGATTTCGGTTTATACGGCCAACCGCTTAGGTCCCGACATGTCCACGTCAAGCGGAAGCCACTGTACATAGTTATCGTCACATCACGCGGTTTGGGGGTACCCATATTTTTGGACCCGTGTTTTATGTTCTGTCGAAACCGCGCGTGTTGGAAATCCGTGTGCGGCTCAACTGGCGGAGCTCAAAACAGTGGCAAATCGACGGGCAGGATCGGTTGGTATTATAATATACATATATATTATACGCGTGACACGTCTCGGATGTGCGCGCGCGCGCGTGTGTGTATTATTATAATACGTATATCACGGGCATCTGTTGCGCGAGTACACGACAGAAAAACGGTCTTACATTCAATGAGACGACGACGACGACTTCGACGACTGTACAGTCGTCGTGTGTGCGCGGCGGCGGAGACAATCAAGAGGAATGAGATCGTGTACACAATATAGGCGTATAATATAATATGTAAAATGTGTGTTGCATAACGCGCGCTCGAGTTGGCCGCGGTCTACCGTGGTGCAAGACGTGCGCTGTCCCGTACCTGGGTACGAACCGCAGCCGCCGCCGATATGATCTGTGCTCGAACACATTTGCGAACAAATGGCTTCGGATACGCCTATATTATGCGCGTGATATTGTTACGGACGTGCGGCGGCGGGGGGCGGGGAGGAGCGGACCGAGCGGGGACCGACTCGCGTGGGTATATATAATAACCCGCGAAGAGTGTCGCCGCGGCCAGGAATCGTGAACGCAGGGCCAGCACGCGCTCGCCTGTGTGTTTGTGCGCGTATCGTATATTGCGTTGCTCTGCGGCGGCGAGTGCGCGACGCCATAACGATATTCTACAAGTGTCGGGGCGAAGAGCGGGCGTTTCGCTCGTCGTCGTCGGCGGCGGCGGCGGCGGCGGCGGCTGCTGCTGACTGACGCGCGAGAGGAGAGCGCCCGCAAAGTCATCGGCTCGCGGCCATCGGCGGTATTACACGTCGTGCACTATACACGTATACGATGGCAGGTAGAAGTGGGTAGGCGGGCGGGCTGGCGAGTGGGCACACGGAGAGAGAGAGAGAGAGAGAGAAAAAACGCGACGTGTGTGCGCATTTTAAACGCGCGCAGCACACGACGCGACGCGATATTCCCCCCCGACCGCCTTCTCCAACGCTTGTGTCGCCCCGCCGCCGCGATTATATTATATTGTATATAAATAATATGCCGGTATTACAGGTGGTATATACCTGCGCAAACACCTACCGCCGCCGCACCGGCACACACCTATACACATGTATACATTATATGATAATAATAATATATAATATATTATATTGTGCGGCGTGTGTGCCGAGCGGCACATAAATTAGCAGTTCGGATCGCGTTTACTCGGCAGAAGAAAAGTACGTATAATGCACGCGTGCATATAAGTTTCTCGAGAGATCCAGACGAGCACTCGCCCGACGACGGCGATGTGGAGGACGAGGAGAACGTTTGATCCGTTTATCGTCACCGTCGTCGCGCGGGTAGTCGTGGTTTATTCGCGCGGTTTTTTTTTTTCTCCCGTCACGAATCAAAACGCTATGTGCGTATTATAACTACTAAACTGCTATATATATATATATATATATTATCATATCATTAAGATTATTATATACGACTAAGCGCGCGTATACTATACACTCGTGTATTTCCGCACAATCGGACCGAGGTTGTATTTAAAGTTATTATTGTTAGGGTCATAATATTATAACAATCACATTCGCCCAACTGCAGAGTGCCGTTTATGAATGAAAACAAATATCATTTTTTTTTTCTTTAATAAAGGACCGATTTGAACACATAATATATAAGGACTTGCAAACGTTATAGGAACGTTATGTATGACAAAAAAACGTTTGAAATTCGTAAACGCAATTAAAACAATAAACAGAAATAATTAAATACCACAAAATAAAATATAACAAAATGTATAACAATCATTAAAGAAAACACAATGCAAAACGTAATTTAAATAGAATATCATAACACAAAAATTAAAGCAAAACGAAATAATTTAAAATCCATTTACTTTAAAGTTATAATATTGGTTTCGTAGAAATATTTATTTTACGTAATTTAGCGATCAATCTTAGCGATCAATCCAAAAAATTATTATATTCCATAACCTGGCCATTCGCTGAATTAGATATTATTTTTAATGATAAACGATAAACAATAAACGCAAAAGTTGTAAAACTTTTTATTTTTAAATACCATTTGCATTTAAATATTTAATTTTTGAATTTAAATTTAAATTTGCAAAAATTGTATATGACGTTTAGATTGTAAATAACGTTGAACGAAATTTTGATTTCAAATGCAAGCCTTGCTATACATATTTTATAACTAAGCTAAACTTTTTTTTTCATGTTCAGTCCCACTACATGGGGACTGAATTTACTAACCTAACCTAACCTCATACATAGTATGTCACCAGCACCCACTCGTATGTTATAAGTACTTAATTATAAGGAATATTAAATTAATTTATAATTGGAAATTATTTTAATACATTTAAACTAGGTGTTTGATGAACATTTTTAATTATTATTTCCATAATTAGGTTTTGGTCTTTATTAACGGATACCTTACGAGATATAATTTGTTTTTCATACTCATTACTTGATACAGAATAAAAAAAGTACCTACCTATGTGGAGCCGGAGTGTATAAAATAAACATTTCATGTTCCTTCCTAATTAAAATCATTCTTGAATACAATTTATAAAAATTAACAATGAATATAAATTAAAATAATAAACGAATATTTTAATTTATAAGAATACCTATAAACATATTTTGTGATATATGACCTACGCCTTACAGTATATAGATTCAATATAGTCATATAAATATATAATAGGTGTAATATATTTTTAATTTTTATATTACAAGTTGTAATAGGTATAATAACTAATAACTATACTTTCAAAGTGTTTTGATTAAATATCATTAAATATTATAATTAATTCCGTTGAGAAACTATTGTTAAATTTTATTTTCGGTGTATGAACCTATATAGTTTTATAGTTAATATATAGTAATGAATAATGAAGAATATCCTGAGACAAAATATCCAAACCAAAATATATACTATACCGCCGTAATAAACCTATATTAATAATGATAATAATACAATATAACTATAAACAAGAACTGTTGAACTATAAATATTTTTTGTTTAAAACTAATAAAAATATGTATAATATTATTAAACTTCACCATTCACCAAGCTCAACTCATAAATCGATGAGCTGTGCATGTATGCATATACGCACTAATACCAATAACATTGAATTAATATTGATTTAAGTTAATCACAAACATCTAATAATTTGAACATTAATTACAAAAAATCGATTGAAAAATGCAGCTGACGAAAGAAAAATCGGGTATCATTGGACCATCACAGATCAAAAATAATAGAAAACATATCCGTGAGAAATAACACAGTGATGGCAATAGAAATATTCCGAATTTTAAAATGGCATTTTTAATTTTATTAGAAAAAAGTTAAATCTACATTATTTTTTTGACATTTCAACTTATATTTTATTCTAGAAAAAATTATTTGACTTCATCGAAATTTCAAAAAGTTTATAATAATTTATAAAAACGTTTTTCTAAATGTTTAAATTTGGATATTTTTACCGATTGCCGCTACAATAAAGACATCTATATTAAACATATGTGTGAGGGACTAATGAAATTATCAAGCTGCAATGCTAAATATTGTACTAGTCTTAAAAAGTACATAATACATATACTGTTTAGGGTAAGTACTGAAGAGTATAGAACATACAGCTGACTGCAGTTGTAATATTAAATTAGCTATCTGATAATCAAAAATGAACTTCATTAGACTTACCTCGGATAATCAAAGAATCTTCAAATGTTTACAGTAAATGTCATGCATAATAAGTGACAACTGACAATACACAAAAGTATGAATAACTTTAAACTAAATAAGTATATAAAAAGTGTATAGCAAATTAAAATATAAACATATGAGTATCTGCATAAAAGTATGTATAATGACTAATGAACAGATGACAGATAACCGAAGACAAAGAGCATATAAATAATACGATCAATCATCGTGATACAACTGTGTTGGACTGTTGGAGTAAAGACTAAAGATGTGCCTTCATCGATGATTTATTCTGGAAAACAATATACATTAGAAACCACAGCCTCCATGTAAAAATAAAACAATTAAACAATATTTTTCAAATCTGATAACTGCGAATTATAAATTAAAGACTAAAGTAAATTCAACTAGTCTGTATCATACATCTTACATTTTAATATTTTATACCAAACTATAACTAAATCAAATATTGAAATATGTATAGGTATTATCGATATTAATTTAACTAAAATATTGTATATTTTATAACTACTAAATTCGTTTACTATAGTTTATAAATAATCTTTAATATTTACCCCAAAATAGTTGTATTCATTATAATTACATTTTGCGACTAAAATTATGTTAGGTTAGATTATTATTTTCGTGCATTTGCTCAACATCGAATGTAGCCAATAGAAGCAGAACGCAAGAAAAAATGCACAAACAAAGTGCATATTTATCAGACACATAAACAGTGAAACGTCCATAAAATGAAATACGTTTTGATCAATAATCTAATTACAATCAAATGTAACTATTTAATTTTATTAAACAAATTTCTCTATTATACAAATTTTTTTTGTTACTTGTTGAGACTCTGTAATATTATGATAAGTATACCTGTTGTCTCCATCAAACTGTTAAACTCGGAGCATTGATATCGGTTACTGAAAATACAGATTATGCCGTTTTTTTAGCCTTAACTATGTATTATCATATTTAAATTTTTATATTTAGTATTAGATAATATTGAATATTTTTCTCAGAAAAATAAATAGATCTAGCTTGAAGATTCTTCATTTTTGATGGACAAGTTTAAAACTTGCAATATAATCACATTATAGAAACCCAAATATTTTCCCTGTGATGGGTTTTATTTAATAATGTTACGACTGGCCAGAATTTGACACTATAGGTCACCTATAATATACCATATTATTACAGAAATAAAATGAAAATTACATCAAGGATTAATGGAGGTACCTATATATTTAATATTGATATGTTCTTATATAACTACCTAATTAAAATCCAAATTTTTCGTACAATAATACCTAAATTTATTCCTCCGAAATTTCTAATTACGTTATTATTATTGCCCCCGAGTACCCCGGTATCATAAGGAAACAATTATTTTTGAAGAAAACACTGTCAAGTGAATACACGTCAATTCTTTCAAATTATAACCATACACGCAAACTGTTGCAGTAACGACAAAAAATTTTTTTGTTCATTCCGAAATATTCTGCATAATATAGTTAACGTAACACTTGAACGATAATAACAATGCGAAGCGTGATGTAATCGAGAACATTATTAAATTTTATATTGTTTGGGTGCCGGGCAGCAGATTATTACATCATATTAATATTTCACGCTGCTATACGCATATTATAATATCACCAGTTAACTCCATCCAATAAAAATTAAATAATGTATACACGTGACATTTACTCCAAACAAAACTCTATGCGATATCGTTTTATAAATTATTTAAAATCTTATCGTCGTCTGCGGCGGCGGCAGCAGCACTGGTGGTCGAATATTGCGCGTATGCGTATTACACACGCACCGTATTTCGTATTAAATTATTACGCGTTGTAAACAGAAACATTTGACTGAAGTTTACACACATCAAATGTGTAACAAATCGAACAATATTGATACACCACATACCGTTTGAGTGATGTATACGTAAAAGGTAAAACTATTAATTATTATTTTAATTAATTCATACAATACTGAATGTTATATTGTTCAATCTTACTTATTCTACCAATTATATTGACTAACTACATGTGTATATACTGACGTAATGATGGCATGTACCTACTTGATTCGTATATACGTCGTCTATAAATGACTATAATACAAGCGGAAGAAATTTAAGAAAAAGCGAATTTGAGTTAAACTAACTATAGTGAAAAAAATTAATACCTAGTTAATTATTTTTAATTTAACTATCTGGTTAGTTAGACGATTCTCTAATAAATGAACTTAATAATGAAACTAGATCACTCGTCCATTGTAATAGAATAACTTTTTGAAAAATTAAAATCTATCTACGTTATATTATATTTAAAATTAAAAATGAATTTAATATTTTTTTGTTAATTAGCCAATGATAATAGCTGAAGTAAACAATAATTTTAAATTAAAGTAAACAAACAAATAATTTAGTAGACAAATGTTTATTGACTTAAACAATTACAGAATGCAATAATAGAAAGAATAATAAGATGAATTTTTTAATTAAAAAATCTGAAAATTGCGTAATCACTAATATACGACCCAGTTGTTAATAAAAAAATGCATTAACTTTTTAACTAATTTAAGTTACTACATCATTAACTTTAGACGTTAAAAGGTAAAAAAAAGCAGTTAACTTTAGTTAATTTTAATATTATAATTGTGTAGTTATTATTATAGTTTAACGTTCTGAACGTATTAGCTTAACATAATCATATGTTAGCTTATATTATTATATCAAGTTAATTTTAGCTTCTAAGAGGAGCAATAAATGCATAGATTTTCAACTTCAGTTATTTTTCTGGTGTGAAAGTAATCTAGTTAATGCATTTAAGAAGTAATTTTTTTAAATTTCCAATAGTTTTCAAAGCGTCAGAAAAAACAAAAAATAAAATAAGAAAAATTGAGAATTATTACGCAAAGTAAATTTTAGTCAAAATCGTTTTTGTTTTTTAGAGTAACACTAAAAATAATAACCGTAGATACTGAATGTTTATATTATCATTTTCTACACATAATAAAATGTTCAATACATTTTGACTCTTTTTGAAAAGTTTTCAGTTTTTTTTTATAATTATTTTTATTGATAGTATTTTTTTTCATTAAAAAACTTGAAAAATTAATACAAGGTTCCTTATAAATTATTATTATTGGAATTAAATAAAAAAATTGATTGTAATTTCACATTTTTTATATGAACGTCATTTGAAGTTTAAATTTTGACAAAATTGGATATCCACTTTCTATTTATATTTTTAAAGTTGACTTAAAATTGTCACCTATAAACTGTACAAGTTCATCAATGACAACCAATATATTCACGAAATTCTAATTAATCATTGATAATTAATAGCCTGTAGATAAAACGATTATAATACAATTGATGAATAATAAAGATGCAATGGAAATTTCCTTTCGTAAAAATTTAAAAATGTATACTATAATAGAAATTGATAGTTTTACTACACAAATTTTGGTTTCGATGGACGCCGCTAACAATGAATTCAAACAACGACGCTATAGATGTTGAAGAAAAGAATTTTTCAAAAATATTAGCTTTCCAATCGATTTTCCTTTGTATATTTATGTCCGATCCTTGGTATGTTTCAAATCTTACACTTCACAAAGACTTAAACGTCAAATCAGTTAACAATATAGTTAAAACGCACTATAAAAAGTTCCACGCAAAATTACTTCTTCACCCTAATTCACTAAACCAACACAAGGCAAGTGGGGTTGTCAGGGATTATGCCCTAACAATCCCCCTCGCTGTCTTAAAAAAGATTGAATTTTTAGATTTAAAATGACTGTCTTATCAAATTTCTAACCGAAACATTTCAAAAGAGTCCTATCACTGAATAGCTTCTCTACTCCCCGTCTCCAAGTCAAATACCATTATTTTTCTTCACCTATTTGCTTATTGTAAATTTTTTTTTTAATATACAGACTGTAGATGTTATTTATTTTTAATAAAAATAAAAAAATATTTACTATTTTTACAACACTATCAACGTCGTCTGTTGTAGTAGCCATGATTGAAAAAAAATAACAAAAATTTTACTTTAAAACATGAACACTGACACACTTGGACTTTGGAGAAAGAAGTAAATTAATATTTTGACGATTGAAGTTTTTGTTATTTTCTTTAACAGTGTGCTGGACTATAATTCAATTTTTAGTTTAATGATAACAACTTTGAATAATAAATATTCGATGGAAAATAAAGGAATAACGATAATTTGTTTTTAGTACGTTAACAAACAAATCGCATTTTATTATTAAATACTATAAATTAACAAATGATTAGTTTATTTATTTATTTTCTTTATTACGAACCAATACAATATAATATTTAAATATTGTAATTTATGACCATTCACATATCATGCCAAACTTCCTTATATTATTAATCTGGCTAGACTGTCGATTGAATGAAGATAATTTTGTAAACTATAATGGTATTATTTTTGGATACGATCACGCGTCGAACATTGTTGTCAAACATTTTTATCACTGCGGGTGACATCTTTATGCCATTTTTTTCAATGACATTTCCCACAACGTTTTTTGTTTGTATCCATGCTTCCGTTTTTCTCCCGTACGCGGTCGTTGGTGCCGTAACAGACTACTTTTATAAGTGAAAGTCTTGTCACACACGTCACACGCGTACGGTCCCTCTCCTGTGTGCGTCCGTCGGTGGTAAAATAGACTGCTTCTTTGAGCGAACGTCTTGTCACACACGTCACACGCGTACGGTTTCTCTCCTGTGTGCGTCCGTCGGTGGTAAAATAGACCGCTTCTTTGAGCGAACGTCTTGTCACACACGTCACACGTGTACGGTTTCTCTCCTGTGTGCGTCCGTCGGTGCTCAGTCAGAGTGCCGCTTTGAATAAAAGACTTGTTACACACGTCGCACGAGTAAGGTTTCTCTCCCGTGTGCGTCCGCTGGTGATAATTCAGACCACTTCTTTGAGCGAACGCCTTGTCACACGCATTACACAAGTACGGTTTATTTCCTGTGTGCGTCTGTTTGTGCTCCAACAGACTGCTTTTTTGAACAAACGACTTGCCAAACACTTTGCATGCGAACGACTTTTCTCCAAAGTGCGTAATCAAGTTACAAAGATGACTACTCATTTTATTAAATTTTATTGTCTTGAGTATTTTTTCAGCTTATAATACTAAAGAATACACTAATCAAAGGATGTTCACAGTACAATATCGTAAAGCAAACTGTTGTTATACAAACTCGTACTTTAACATATCACTTTTTTGTATAGTAACTCAGTTACAAAATAATATAATTTGGCTACGTTTATACATTTTATTGGAATTTATTGACACTAAAATTTTTCAAGCCAGTAATTATTATAATCATGTTTAACATAATTTGTAAATTCAAAATAAAACTTAAAATCGAAAGAATTAATAAACTTAATAATGCAGCATAGTGCTTTTGAATATATTGTGATGATAATTATGATATTTGAATTAAGAGTGTGGCGCGGTCGTACACTCAACTGCGGAAACGCTCTGAGTGTACGTACCGGCCGGAGTTGCTAGTTCCCGGATGGGTGACCACCCGGGTTTTTAGCAACAAATCCTTGCCACACATACAAAAAACGTGTTCCAACTCAACCTTTCCTCAACCCACAATAAAAACTACTATAAAACCTACAAACCATGCTAATGACCTCAGTAGTTGAAGCCTTAACTCTAATAAAAAAAAAAAATTATGATACATTTCTAGATTATAGATTCTAAATTTTATGATTCCAAATTGGTTTCACATAGCTTTATTGTTTCTTATTTAAATAAATTATCTACTACCACGAAATCTGACTATCAGACAGCAGAATTACTTTTACAGTGATGCGTGTGTGTGTGGTTTATAAGGCTCTTAAGTTTTGTAATTAATAACACATAAATACTCAAAGAACTTTAATATTTGACCAACCTGAAAGTGCTATGTCACTATTTTTTAAATTATTGAAGTTTGTATCGCCACATTACTTTTGAGACACAATGACACGTGTCTACAGAACACCAACCGATTTTTAATTAAAGATATCACGTGTAAATGATTGTGTGTCAATTTTCCGTATAAATAGGTAAATTTATAAAAAAAAAATGTTTGCTTATGTTATACACCTAAGTGGATAAGTTTGATTTTATTTAAGGTAGTCTGTGGTCAGCGGATGAGTCCATACAGACGTTTTTTTGAAAAAAAATAAGAATGCTGAATGAGTATACCTAGACGCTTACATGGATACAGCATACGGAAAAATCGACAGTCTATTATCCTAGCCCCTACGTTTGATTTGAAATAAGAACTTGTCATAATAATATTATACTTGCTGTTGATGCGTTATAAATTATAATTGAATAAAATCCCCAAGTCTACAAAATATTTTCTTTGTTCCATTGTAGTCTTTCGGTTTTTTTTATTTACCGCTTTACTGCACGATTGCGTCAAAATAATGATGCCATATTAAATCTCCAGCAATAGATATTGACCATAAATTTGTTCCGGTTGTATTGCAGAATACATGATATTATTATGTTTTGATTCAATTTTTCAGAGTTCAATGCCCTGCAATAATATTACCGGTACGTTATTATGATGGGGCGAAGTGAAATATACCTGAACGTTTTACCATCCCAAACATTGTTTTCTGGCATATAAGCCAAACAAATAACGATGACATCGTCATATTTGCATCATTATATGTATTCGCACTTAATAACACATACATATATATATATATATATATATATAATAACAGATTAAATAAATAAGAGGAGGTTTTGAGGGTAAAAAAAGTTAATTTATTTTAACGATAGTATTTTGATGGGTTTTAACATGGTTGGGGAAAATATAATATAATATGTTTTATGTACATAAACGACAATCACGATCAATATAGATATTATATAAAATAATAAATAATGATCATCACGGTAAAATAATACGTGAACAACAATCACGGAATTGTATATATAAATGGCAATTAATTAAATACATGTTCATATTATTTTATGTGTGGATGGATAAGATTAATTTGAATAATGATGGGATAGCTGTCATATTACATAAATATTATAAAATAAAAAAATGTGCTGCGCACGTGAGGGAACAAAATAAAAAGGGGGATTATGAGGTTCATATTACTCTCAATAATGACGTGGATGACATTACTTGATTCGCCCACCAGGGTCCATTGATGGTTTTTCAGCCCATTATTGTTATAAGAAAGATGTAGAAAAAAAATAACTCAAACAGTTCGACCATAAAGTTGTGGTTTTTAAAAACTTGTTGATATCCAACACAAACGTCCAATCGAGTCGGCGGTCTTGGTGAGAAAAAAAGTTTATTTGATTTTAAATGGGCAGTTGGACCGTCGGCGATTTGATTGATGAGTGGGGGCGTCCAGGTTAGGTATTCAGGGAAAATATACAATATTTAGGGCACTACAGGTTGCCCTGTATCCGCGTACCGGCAGCGCGACAACGGCGTCGACGGAAACGATGACCGGAAACAGCTGACTTCGCGATTTCCAAACACTGGATCCGGGAGAAGTGGGAAATATGAAAAGAACAAAAACATTTATTACTGTTAATCATTAAGATTATCAAAAATAAATGAAAGTAAATTTTGATTTGTGAGAATTATTAAGGGGGTCCTAAATTCCATGACGTTATACATGTTATGAGGCAATGCCCATAGTATACTAGTCAATACGAAGCACCACTACGGATGAACCGACGACTAGCGAGTCATTATTTTATTCAACATCAACCTTTAAACATTTGAAGACCGATGTATGACTATACACCAAAAGAATTGAAGAACACGCTAGACTTGTTATCAGTCCGAATCCGCCTTCACCGCTCGACGAAGAAAATGCAACACCAGACCAACCGAAGCTTGCCTCGTCAACCCGAGTTCACTGGACACGAACGACGACGAAAGTTAAATATGAATTAGAGCTTACGTATTCCGTGGTGAACAAGAAATCAAATCACCAGCCGTCAATGCCATTCTGACGGGAGATTACTCCCGTTGCGATCACGAGTATACCGTACAAGCTATCGTGCGGCTAAAGACTACGAAGAACACCTAATCATCAGTGTAAAATTTAATAAAAGTCCGTCATTCCACCGTCAAATAGACGATGGATGTACTAAAATTTCTCTTTTCGGGCAACTAATTAGTGACCTCCCGAGCGCGACTGGTTAGACAACGCTTCCCGGACGGGAGCTACTCACAGACGCCACTTTTCTAAGCGGGCCTGTCGTGGAAAACGTCCTCAACCCAACATTGTAAATAACCAATCAATTGTACATATTCTCTTCACTATTATTATGATTACCACGGCATCGTCGATCACCAGACCACCTGATTAGGTCTTATCCAGTGATTGGCCTCATTTAATACCCATAAATTGTATCATATATTATATAAACATTTTTCATAAAATGTTTCAAAATTTCCTTAATATACCTCCCAAACTTAATACTTTTAACAAACTGGTACCTAAAGCTACTTCAAGTCATTCAGATATTAGTAATGAAGATCCATCTACTACAGCTTCTATCTCTAATGCAAACTTAATGGCTGTTTGAAGACTTTTAAGAGTAACTTATTAACATTCAACAAGACATTCTGACCTCCAAGCTACTCAATATAAAGATCTTAAATCTGATTTGGCAAGTTATTTTCTCAAATGGCCAAAATTAGACAAGATAATGACAGGCTCCAAAGTGAAATCAACGCCCTGAAGGAGAAAGTTGCAATTTTAGAGATTTTCAATACAGGCGATGAGTCGCAACTGATTGTTAGTCAAGTGTTGGAAGAAACTATTGAACGACATAAAACCGGTCCAATTTGATAATTTATGAGATTCCTGAATCCATATTTGTAGCTGTCCCTCAGCAAATTGTTCATGACAGATCGACTGAAATTGACATTTTAAAACCTCTTGGTGATTTAATTTCTCCCAGTACTAAATTAGTCCACCTTGGCAGAGTGCTTTCCGATTCAGTTCATTCATTGAAGATTATTTTTGTTTGCAATGAATTAACAGCCAACTAAATATCTCGATTCAATTCACTAAAGTGTTCTGTAAAATCTTCCTGGAAGGTTTTCGAACAGGAAATGATAAGACTCTTTTACAGCGCAAGCTATTGCGTTTATGTCATGCTGAACTTGACCGGCGAGTCAAAAGTGGTAAAGTTAGCTTACGAATTATGTTTTAAAATGGGACACCTAGAGTTGTAACAGTTATTTCAAAAAACTGAGTTGTATTATCCCGCCAATCATTCCCAACTGTTAATCCTTGAAAGGGGATAAAATTAACATTGCGACCATTACCATATTATTTCCATGTTTCATCATCAGAGTTGCATGTTCATAATAGTTTTAAGAATAATTGTATATTTTACTGTAAAACTAATTTTAGCCTTAATTTATTTGTTACTGAATTTAATAGTTTTAATGTTAAACATATCACCAAAAATTAAAGTTAAAACTATAAATTGGAACTCATTATTTTAAATAATTGCCTGAAAATGTATTATCAGTAGGGCTCGTATTTTAAAGCAAATGCTTCTTTTTTTTATATATGAGATAGAAATCTAATTTTTCTACAATAAATTCGTTTCACGTCATTTTGATTCCAAATAATGCAATTTATTTTTGCTTTTTTTTTGTGTAAATGCTTTTTTTGCTTTTTTATTGCTTTTTTCAGTTATTCCAGCCGTGAAATTTTTATATGTTTATTATACTATAGTTATAAAAAAATATATAATGAAATCAATAAGAAAACCCGGAATTATGGAGTACGGACTAAATGGTTATATTGGATTATTATAGTTTTTGTTATTGGCTTGATTGTATATGTATGTACAATATAAATATAGACATTATATTTTACCCATAGATCGTAACGTTAGTGTGAAACGACCTTAAATGTATAGAATATAGATTATCGACCTACTAAGTACAGACAGCCTACAGGTCGATAGCTTATCGGCTATAGCATATAGCCTGTAGAACCTACGCTCAGTACTCCTATAACATCAATATCGACCAGTTTAAAATTTAAGTTGTTTAGTGTTTTATAGTGTTGTAATTTATAAAAATGCCAAAAGTGAAAACAAATGCATTTTAAAAAAAAAAAATGGTGTTAGAATTTGGTGAAGAATTTTTTCAAACAGACGGATCAATTTTATTCTGCAAACTTTGCGAAATAAAAGTATCATGCAAAAAAAAATATAATGTACAAGAGCATGTACTAAGGGAGAAACATATGCAAGCTATTAAAAGACTTAAAAATAAAAAGTCTGCATTACTTCAACCATTTTTACAGCAGTTTAGTAGTCAGTCAAATTTTAATACCGATTTATGTTCAACATTAGTAGCTGCAAATATTTCAATAAATAAATTAAATAATAAACATTTTCGCGAATTTTTAACAAAGTATTGTAAAAAAATTATTCCTGACAAGTCGACTTTACGTAAAGAATATTTTGATTTATGCTATGAAAATACATTAGCAAAAATTCGTGATACAATAACAGATCAGAAAATATGGGTATCAATTGATGAAACTACGGACTCGGTACGTCGTAATGTTGCAAATGTAATAGTGGGCATAACACAACCACAAAATCTAAATAATATGTTCATTATTCACACAGAATACTTGGATAAAGTTAATCATAGTACAATATTTCAACTATTCGATAAAGCTATGCATATTTTGTGGGAAAATGGTATAAAACATAACGATGTTTTGCTATTTATTTCAGATGCGGCAACTTATATGAAAAAATTGGTGATTGTATAAAAGCGCTTTACCCAAAACTCGTACATGTGACTTGCTTGGCACATGCATTACACAATGTTTGCGAAGAAGTACGTGCACACTACCAAGATGTAGATCAGTTGATTGGAGGAATGAAGGAAACATTTTTAAAATTCCCAAACGTACAGCAATCTTTAATGAGAAATGCCCAGAATTGCCAAATCCACAAAGACCAATAACGACCAGATGGGGTACACGGAGCAAAGCTGTCCAGTATTATTGCAAATATTTTAATGAATTAAAAAGCGTAATTGGAGACTTTAAAGAAGAATCTCAATGTGTTAAAGTAGTGAAACAACTATTTCAAAATGTATCTCTTCAATCAAATATTGTGTATATTTCAACCAATTTTGGATTTCTACCAAATATTATTACAACATTAGAGAAAAAAGATAACAATGAATTTAAACAATTTAATATCTTAATACTAAATTATACATATAATTTTAAGCGAATCGTTAACAACATGTATAAATATTGTCTTAAATGCAAGAAAGAAGTTAAATGAAGCTAATGGAAATATTGCAACTGCAATTTCGGGTAAACTAAATCGTGTTCTTTTGAAAAACAAAGGCTGGAAACAATTACTAGACATTAATAATATACAGTGTGGAGTTTCATTAAACGAAATTAATTATCATGGGTTTGATTTAAACGAAACCTCCTGCATGAAGTATGCACCGATCACTTCAGTGGATGTAGTGTTCGTTTTCTATGTATAAAAACATTCTGTCAGACAATAGAGTCAGTTTCACTAATGAAAATCTTGCCAAATACATGTTAGTGAATTCTTTTTTAATTTAAATTAATTTTTCAATTTTTCAATTTTTTTAACTTATTCGTGTAAATTTTTGGTCATGCTTTTTTTTTACTTTTTTCAAATAGAAATATACTTCATTTTTGCTTTTTTAAAACAATTTTGTGCTTTTTTGTTATTTATAATGCTTTAAAATCCGAGCCCTAATTATCAGTATGTGCGTGGTCTTAGTACGAAATTACATTCCTTTCATACTAACTTTATATTATTGACTTATGATATTTTTATTTTAACATAAACACGGCTTACTACCGATATTTCGGATGCTGAGTTGGGGTTTCTAGGTTACACAATTTTTAGAGGCGATAGGTATAAATATACAGGCGCGGATTCAGAGGGGGGTGCTAGGGTGCTATAGCACCCTCCTTGGCGTGTTGCTACCTGGTTAAAAACAAATATTATACGCTATATGTACTTTTCAGTGGGTCGTTTACGTTATACTAAATTGGTAACAAAATAAAATAAATAAAATAAGAATTTTTTCCTCAACAATACTGATAAGTGATAACCAGAAGTGACTGGAACGATACAATATCGCAACCCACGGGTAACAAACATGAATATTGTGTTTTATGTCACACTGTTTAAAGCAAAAATATTTTCTGTGATGTAGATAATATTACCCATGTCTAAATAACTATATTTAGCCATGATATTACCTATAGTAGTTTTCATTAAATACCGATTATATTATTTTAAATCTGCGGTATTATATTTATATTGCTTTGTTATCATAAATTTGAAAATAATATTTTGTTCATTTGTTGTGTTATACCTACTTATTATTTATTACTTAATTAATATTACTTTATTATTTAATACAAAATTAACAATGGAACAAAAAAAAAGAAAAAATCTTATACATTCTTATTTCAAAAAAAAACAAAAGAATAATGATAGTGAACAGTTATAGAATGAAGTAAGTTTGAAGTTAATTAATTTTTTTCATTTTTATATACTTAAATAAAATAAATTGCTTTGCATTTAACGCTTATGAAAATTTTCAAGCTGGTAAATGTTGAACTATTAAAAAAAATGCACTCACAGTTGCTTTAGGATCAGAACATTCAGAACATAAAAACTCTAATAACATTTGTCCTTCGGTAATAACTTTAACTTTTGTAGTATTTTTAATGTATCATATTGATAAATTAATTCATTTTACATCAATATAATACATACAATAATTTAGTATTTGCATATTATGATTGTTATATTGCTTATAAAATATTAAAGTGCGTCCACATTTGAGCAAATTTGTGTGTGCGTTGTATTTTGAATTTTGACGAACACGCGTGCGTCAAAAATTAGACATGTTTGGACCGGGCGAGACATGCTTGTGCGTTGCGTATGTGTTCGCGGCGTACAACGCACACGATCCGAACGGTTGTCGGTCTCCGGGTCAAGATCAAACGAATTTGTGTTGTGCGGGCG
>JACXSJ010003292.1:0-26469 GCA_014851325.1 Pentalonia nigronervosa
ATCATTAAACAACTATTTAAGTCAGTACAACTCATACCATTGATACACCTACATATGTATTTTAATGTGATAAAGTGTTGGGAAACTTTTGTAAATTGAAAAGGACATAAACATTGTTTTGTTTTCATTAGGCGTTAGATTTCTGTCATATAGGATTCGCTATATATTATTTAATCCAACAGTCGCTTTGTGATGAACCTCATTCCAAGTTTTATCGGTAAAAAGTAAGCAGATATTGTCAGCATAAGAGACTACCAGCCCATCAATAATTAAATCACTTATTGAGTTGATATATAATAAAAATAAAATTGGACCTAGAACACTTCCCTGGGGGACTGCATATTCAACTGAGCCAACCTGACCTGTAATGTCACTGATCCTTACCATTTGTTTCTTATTCGTTATGTAGCTTTAAACCAATTAAAGCTATGATTGTTTATACCAAAGTTTGGAAAGATTTGGAATAAAATGTTGTGATTAACAGTGTCAAATGCCTTTGTTATGTCCAAGAAAACGGCAATTACTTTATTACTGTAATCTAATTCTCTATAAACTGAGTTGTATGATATAAAGCATCTTCAGTACCTATACCTGGTCTGACACTATATTGATTTTTCGATATGAGTTTATTGAATTCTAAAAACTAAATTAATCTTTTTTAATTATTTTTTCAAATATTTTCGCAAAATTATTAAACAGGGATATAAGCTTATAATTATTGATATTTTTTTTATCTCCAGCTTTGTTAACAGGTTTAATCACAACTAATTTAAGATTATCCTGAAATATATCTTGCTGTATACTCATGTTGAAAATATACACAAGCGGATCAGCTACAAGTTCGATGATATATTTTAATAACTTGCTAGTAATCCTATCATGACCAGCGGCTGTATCATTTTTAAAGTTCTTCACAATGTTGATAATTTCAGAGTTAACTATCTCTTCAGAAAAAGAATTATCAAAATAAATGTTATTACAAGCATTTACAGCTTCATTTTTAAGAACATAATCTGCTTCCTCTGCTAATTTCTTACCTATGTTAATAAAAAATTTATTAAAAATGTTTGAGACTGCGGTTGGATTGTTGCAAGTATCATATTGGTGGCCGTTATTTTATAGTTTTAATAATATGATTATTAATATTTTTGAAACAAGTGATTTCACTAATAAGTTGTCAGGTTAACTTCAGGTTGTTTGATATTGTTTTGAATTTATTCTCATAAAGTTTCTTTTTAGCAAGTCTTAGAATCTGTAAATAGTTATTTTTATATTTTTTTAGTGTAAGATTAGTTTGTTGTTATTAGAATATTTTTTACATCTTAAAGCTAGGGATTGTTTGAAGCGTGTAGAGCTTAATAGACCAGCTGTCATCCATTCTTTTAATCGCAAATTTTTAGACGTTATTTTTTTATATGTAGTTGATTTAAGAATAATGTCAGAGATAACCATCTGAAACTCTGTGAAACATTCATTCACGGTAGTTTGTTATATACCGCAATCCATATAACACTCAAGTAATGCCTTAATATTATCATAATCAAGACGAGAAACGTATTTACTTTTATTTGCTGATTTTATAAACATACATTTAACTAATTACTATTATTTCATAATTATTAGGTATTTTTCAAGATTTTAAGTGCAGTTTTTAACATTTTTAATATATTAAATCCACAGCTCTGTTACTAAAAATTATTGTAATTTAAACAAAATTTGAAAGAAAACTAATTTTTAATGGTAAAATATATTTTTTTTTACTCATTACTTATTATTAAATGTAATGATAATTATTACATCTAATATAAAACATTATGAAAACAAATTCATATTACATGTGAATAATTTAAAAAAAGTTTCAAATACTTAAGTATAATTTGTTATTAATTATAATTATAATACTTGTTCAAAATAAAAATACACAACAAACCAACGAAATAATGTTTATTATTGTTTGATAATTAGATTAATTGGAATAGATTTATTTTATATGGTCAGTTAACATTTTAAAATTTATATAAAATTTAAATAAACTTAAAAAAAGTTTATCCTCAAATATTTTACTGAAACTAATAGCTGTTATGGCCAAACATTTTGAAGACAATATAAGCTTAAACAATTCATTGGTCAATCACAATCACATAAAAATATATTGCCATTATATGTACATGTTTTAATAAAATATATACATTATATACATAGATAATGTTTATTTGAAAAGTCACTGTTTTAATCAATTCACCATGTCTTGATCAACAAAATGTAATTTTGTGGTATCCTAAAAAAATAAATATATATTACTTTCATTTAAATAACTATATTATTAAATAAAGTAATAAATATTTAAAATAATTTAGCTCTACTTATGTTCTGTATTCAAATTAAGTAATATTAAAAAAACATAATAACTATTTTTAATTTAAAAAATACATTTTAATAAGAATATTACTCAAATTCTTATTTCTTATTCAAAAAGTATTGTGTAAAGTACTTTAAAACATAATTATTGAAACAAGTATTTATCATTTATGCAGACTTATTAAATTAAACTAAAAACTATTTTAATTAGTTCTAACAATCTGTGATTGACTGATAACCTAGTTAGTATGTGAAGATTCTTTAAAAATCAATTATTTAAGAATTAATAAAATAAAATAAATAATTATTAATGAAATTTTTTTTAAATATTTCAGAAATCTAAACAGGCAAATTAGGAAGCCAAGTAATAAATTAATATCAAAAAATTTTTCTACCAATATTATACTTGGGTATTAATTAAAATTATTTACTAATAAATCATCAATATTTAATTTTCACAGTAAATTAATAGGATCTTAATCATAGGCAAAAATAAGAGGGCTATGGGCATCACTGTATCAGTACCTCTTAAAAATTGTTTTGCTCCCCAAAAAACTGATAAGACACATGACCACAAGAAATATATTTCTAATTTCATCAAAATAACATAGCCCTCTTCCCCAAAATGTAGTCTATTTGTAACTAAACTAGTTTTGGCTATCTAATAAATTAATACATTTTAATCAAGCCAGATTTAAGAATACTCTTCTTCATCATCAAAAGATAAGACTAATTTTTCTGTTCGTTTTTTTTTTTTATTCACTCTATGTTTTTCTTCAGATTGTGGTGTACTTTTAGCTGGTCGTTTGAAGATTATACGCTTTGATAAATCTGCCGGTTTACTATTTTCTTCTGAAAAAAATATTCATTTTATACTTATATATTTACTATTTAGATTTTTTGGATATTTAAAAGAAAAATAATATATTAACTATATGAGTACCTATTTAAAATATACATTTTTTATATTATAATCATTTTGTACCTTGTTCTTTGGCTAATATCTCTTTGGATGCTTCTTCAGAAGTTAAATCACCTTCAGTTAATACAACCACAGTAGGGTTGTCATCATCATATGATTCGTCATCTTCATAAGTTGGAAGTTTGATTTTCTAAAAACAAATAAAATGTGGGTAACACCGTTAATATATTTTAAGTTTGTTATGCAAATTATTGTTTTTAATCTTATATGTTAACTGAATAGTTGTTATATTACATTTTAAAATACTATAAGATTACTAAATAATGTATGTATTAATCTAGTAGTATTTATAATTAATGAAGAAACTTAAAATAACTATTTATTCATACAATTAATAAGTTTTTTTCATTCAAAAATTGTTATACAAAAATAGACTAAAACTAAATTATTAACTTTGAAATATTTAATAAATAATATATAATAATAGTATCCACTTTTGTATCAACTGTTGGACCTTCTTTATAGTTGGCTTCTTGTTTTAATTTTCTCAAAAATGATGGTTCTCTTGGTTTGATATATGAAATCTTATTTCTTTTTGACATTTCAAAACTGATATTGTTAAATATATTATTATATGAAGTATGTAGGTACTTGTATTTCTTATCTTGAGCACAAATAGTTTCTAAATATATTGTAGGTATATCAAACTTTCCAGTTCAAAAACGTTTAAAATATTATAAACCTAAAAAAGGACAGAACACAATAAGTACAAATATGTTAATAATTTATAACTCAAGTTTGAATGATGAAAAGTAACAATTAAATAATAAATAATGTATTATTAAAATTTAAGTATATAACTATAATAGATAATATACCAAACACATTAACATTAACAATATATACTTAATAAAGGTTATATGCTTAATATACTTAATAAAGTACCTCTTAACTACTATACTTCTATAGAACAGTGTAATAACTAATATAAATATTGAATAGAACGTGGTATTAATTAGTAAATGGTAATCTTAAATAAATTCTTATAAAATTATAACTCACAACTAGATTATTATTTATGAAGCTGTTAACATTATTGAATTGTTCTGTGCTGTTAAGTTGTTTATTGATAAGTTGTCATTGATAAGATTATTACCACGAACTACAGTCTAGACCACTATTCTGTGCCAAGACCGTGATATTTTAATTCGTATTTCGTGGCCTACAAACATGTTTTATTACTCTGAGGTTCTGTGCAATAACTGTGATAATGACTTGATGTCATAAAACAAAAGAATTTCATCTATTTTGTGCTGATATCACAATATAATTAAATATACCCATTAACGATTGCATAATATATTTAATTTTGCCATGAATAAAACTACATATAAATTATAATTAAGTTAATTATGTAATTGCATCACAAGACACGAACAAAGTTTTAAAGCTTGAGAAAAAATAAAAAGTCACCGCTGAGTCTGCTGTACCATAACTATTATAGTAGGTACTAGATGGTGTAGGTGTCGAGTGTACCTCAGGTGAGTATGATCTGTTATAAATTATTAATAAATTGTAATAGATATACTCATCCATTACGTTTAGTCGCACGATGTAAACATGGGTTGAAAATCTATAAATTTATCGATTAGACATCAATTTTCGATAATTGAGTTGATGTTTTAGACGTACAACCACAAATATGTGAAACATCTATTGTTTTATATATTTAGGCGTATAACAAAAACGATTACTATATAATTATGAGTAAATGAGCATAGTTAAGTATGACATTACTGGTCATGACTATAAAATATCATCTATTGTTTAAATTCAAATGGATTATTTATGTTCTGCGGCTACTTCTGCCACGAGTTCAGTTGCTTATTAATTTTAGTATTCAATACTCAGGCGTACGCAGACTTATGATTCATTATTCAAGGTATGGCTAAATTATATCTGACCTGCAGCTACCACCTACCCTTCCGCATCGGTCACACTACTAAGAAATTATAGAAATCGCATCACAAAAGAGCATCGAGTCTTGGTTCATTCGGTTTTTAATAATACTGGGTTTAGTCGTTTTAGTTTTAACTGAAAATAGTAATATGAGATTTACAGAAATTTTGGGCGGGTTTCATCCCCTCGGCGCTAAGCCCCTCTGGACATGCCACTGACCGGTCACCGGTGCCCAATATTCGCGTAAAAGAAAAAAAAACGTTGAGGCCATAGTCCAATCAGCCATACCCGTGCCCACGCCTCTGACTGGACTGACTGTAAAAAAAAATAATTAAATATTGTAGCCCATAGGTGTTGACGTGTTGTTTACTTTTAATACGAGCACAGTAACACACGAAAAACCTATTATAGTATAATCTAATGAGCAACTATATACAAAGGCAGAAACCATTTCAATTGTCATTAGTCGGCGGTTGAACGTTGTACTCCATTCTGTGGACTGTGGTTGGACCTTGATATAATTTTTTCGTAATACATTGAAAGTCTTTGTTGAACGCACTCGTTTTCCGTCTATGATCGGCGAATTCGCGAGCAAATATTCGGGACTGTTCGAATCCTTTGAAAACGTTATATTTATCATGTGTTCAACGACAGCCACCGCCGTTATTGTTTAATATGTTAAACGAATGCACTACATAATAATATTTACGTTGTTAGTTTAGTACTCTGGTTTTGTACTCTAAAAAATGGCCGAATATGTCGATAACATGTCTGATGCGATGGGTGCTTTATCCTTCAACGATGATCACTGGAATGAACTCGGATTGGACGATAGCATTCGGACACAGCTAAACAAAATCGAAAATAATTATGAAAGCGTTTTCTCGTGGGACATCAAACGGTTAACAGGAATCAAACAAAATCTTATGATGGACCTTGTTGAAAAGATTCGTGAAAAACAAGAACTGATCATAGATAAGGACGATGAATTCAATTTAAATAGGTAATTGTCAGAGATTTATTTATGCACAAATTAATTCCTCTGTTATTATTTTAGTAATAAACAAAAAGTCATAGGTATCGGAATACAATTTATTAGGTATTGTTCACGTAGACCTATATTAATTTTATACACCACTGTGGATAATTTATTTTATATAACATAGAAAAACTAATATTTTATAAATCGACTGTTTTCACTTAGTGGCATGGCAAAGTGGGTGATAGAGAGAGGCTGGAACCTCTGAGCGAATAAGTGTGTGGATAATTAACAGACGATGAAAATATGATAGATTAACTAAATATTATTTCTATACAAACTTTTTTATTTGTCATAAACATATGATTTTTGAGCCTTTATTAGATTTTTAGTAGATGAGTAGAATATTAGATTTGCTTTTGAACAATTTGAAGTTTGCCATGCCATTGTATGCACTTATATAATTATTATAAAAAAAATTTAGATAAAATATCTAGAATGAAACTATTTTATTTTTTAGATTCTATTTACAATTAATAGTTAGTTATGAACTTTACATCAGCAAAAATTATAAGGAATCATATTTGGAAATTGAGAGCGTTCTTAAATTTATAGAAACTTGTAAATTTGATGAGTCAAATGAACAGTACTCTGATGCTTACTACCATATTGCTCGCGCCACCAATGCTTATATTGCATTAACATTAAAAATTGATTCAAAACCTGAAGTAAGTAATAAGTAAAATTTCAAACTTTTTATTACTATCATATACAAAATACAAAAAGTCTATAAATTATTAATACAATGTAAATAATATGTTTTAAATATTCAAATACCCATTGTTTTAATATTTTTAAAATGTAATCTGCTTAAAGAATTAGTTTTTTATGTATATGCCAATTTATTTAATTTAATTTAATGATCTAGTATTGATGAAATGTAAAAACTATTATGCTATATTGCTATCTATTAAACTCTAACTTAACCATGCAATCAACTAACTAAAATAATACAGAATCCATTATAACTCAAAATAAGATTAATTAAATATTTTCATTTTTTGCTATATCTATTATTTATGTTTAGATATTATTAAATAAATTTCTATTGCAATATATCAAAATATGTTTAAAAAAATTATCTACTATTGTATATGTCATTTTTAATACTAATTAGGATTCTTATGGTATTGCATTGGGAAATTATTATTATAAATATTAACTTTCAACCATCTTTTAATGATAATAATTTATGTACCTCCATATGGGTTTAATTTATTCTATATATAGATTCATACATTACTACTGTATCTATACTTTATTCCAAATAAATCTTGTGAAAATTACAACAAAAATATGTCACAGTTCCTGCCAACTACTGTAGCCAATCACAGCAGTACTACTGTTCCTGAGGCTGCTCAGTTTTTCCAGACTTATTTGGAAGAATTAAATATAAAAGTTAAAACTACCTTTTATCACAACTGTTTCAATTCAAAAGTTGTCTTCAAATTTAGTTACTAGAAATCTTCTAAGATAGTTTAATTGTTGTTGCAGATATTGAGAGATCAGAATTCAAAATTATTAGTGTCATACTGTCAAAACATCCATGTTTTCTCTTGTCTATTATTCATGTTTTATTATTAGACTGTTTAATAGTAGAAAAAAGAATAACGATTAAACCGCATATTATGTTGATGATCAGGAATTTATAGTCAAATGATTTATTCCAATTTCAGATGTTGGAAGGAAATTAGAATTGCATATTGTCATTTATATTTCATATGAGTTAATTCATATTTTTAAAAATACCTATGTTGTTCAACAATTCATGCTGGAATTTCAAAGCTAATTCAATTATATAATCACATTTTAATTTTTATCTCGATATTATTAAATATAAACAATGAAATATATAATAATAATATGATATTAACAACTAATAATCTAATTAATATTCATGAATTACTATAAGATAACTATATGTAGGAAAAATAAAATGATTAGAAACTTAGAATCATTTTTTGGCAGGTAATTTTTTTTTTATATAAAATATACTAACCTAATACATATTAATTTACATGTAAGTTATTTTTATTACCAAAAAAATAAAATAATTTATTAAATCAAAGTACTACTACAGACTATATATACATCAACCTATATTATGTCCAATATCACTATCCTATTTTTTTTATCATTTTATTACTTTACTTCAGTTGCAAAAAGAATATATAAATAAATGTGTCATTTGATTTTTTTTAAAAACATTTGGTTATTCAAGTTATGATTAACCCCTAAAACCTATTTCATTCTGGCTTTAGTATTTGAGTATTTGTGTTTAATAATATAGGTTAAAACAGGTTTCGAGTTTTAGATTTTTATAAATTGAATAGGATTTTGTGCTAAATTTTGGTGCAAGTCCTCCCTATTAAAATAATTGTTTTAATTTAAATATAAGTTTATGTGTTATAAATTATTCTATACACTTAATAACAAATTATAGATTTTAGAGAGATCCAATTTAAATATTTTTTACCTAAACATCCAATGTATTTAAAAATACATTATGCATCATATTAATCAATATCATATCAATTGATGAATATGGCTCATTATTTATTAGTATAATGTGAGACTGTATTTATATAAAAGTACAATTCATTAAACATTATTTATCTATTTTTTTCTTTTTTAGTTATTGAAAAATATTAAACAAATCAACAGTTTTAATCGAGCTGAAAAAGCTGCAATTTGTGCAGTTAAAGCCAGAATTTTTATGGAGTATCCACCAAAAGGAAATGATATTGCTTTAAAATTTGCTGATAGAGCCTGTACCCTTCATTCTACTGAATCCGAATGGATAATCATTTGGTTAAAAGCCAAAGGACGAGTGAGACGTTATTATGAGCAATACAAACTGCCAGATGATGATGAATTGGATGCTGCAGAAATGTTATGTTCTACAAAAACTAAGGCTCGACTTTTGATTCAAGCTTCTAAAGTTTATATGGAAGCTGCATTTGTTAATAAATTAAAAAATAACAAAGACGAATCAAACAAATATTATAAACTTTCATCTGATATTACTATGTAAGTATCAACTAAAAGGTATTAATAAGTAATGTAAATTAGTAATAACTTAAAAATATTGTTACAGATTTTAAAGTCTCTATAATACAGTGGCGTATTTAGAGATTTGATGCCCTGGGTACATATAATCTGCTACCCACAAGTTTTAAATATTTATTTACCTTTTTTTATGATCATTGCAAAATTATTTTGAGTTTCAAAAATAATGACATAATAATATAATATAGAGCATATGCATTAAAACATTTAATTAAACAAAAGAAACATACTGTACATTTATATTGTAAGGCGAGATTTTTGAGCACTAAATCTTTAATAACTTCGTCATAACTAATTGATTTTGTTATCTCAGATTCTATATTTAAAATCGCCAAATTGTTTAAGCGGCTGTCGTTCATTGAAGGTCTTAAGTAGGATTTCACCCTTTTCAGAACACTAAATTACCATTCAGCTGAAATATTAGAAACTGGACAGCATAAATACATATGCTATATTGTGATTTTCGATAATTTTGCACAACTCTAAAATGGATTTTAGTGATACATTTCCAAGTAAACTTTAAGTATCCATGGAAATGAATACATTCATTTATAAATGATCCATCAATATTTTCAGGATACTGGCATTGTATTCTAGTAGCTTTCTTACTGCAATGACTGGTAAATCAAACATGTTTGAAACAAAATCCAACGGTAGAATTGATATTATCATAAAAGTTTTTACACTTCCTTAACTCTGAAAGTAATGAATCTATTATGACAAAGTATGTATTTATTTTAAATGATTCTCTAGCTTCAAATAGTGTGTCACCTTGATAAGATCCATTGTATGGTACTTTTCTTTTTAAGGGCAACTTTGTATTCTTTATTTTCTGATTTTTCCATTCCTAATTTTTTATAGTATGAAAATGTGTTTTTTAAATCTGTTACAAACTGAATTAAAGATGTGTATAGGTTTATAACAATTATTAAATCAATTTCGATAGTCTGTAATTTCTTGCTTGCACTATTAAACCTCTAAAATATTATTCCAAAAAGGAATGAGAATTTCTAAGCTATTCATCTTTTTTATTAATCCTGTTGATTCACATTTTGTTTTAAGATTTTCAACAGAACTGTTTAATGCTTTAATAAGTTCTGTCCAGTTTTGAGTAAAAAAATTAAACAAGCTTTGTGTCTAGCTGCCCATCGAGTATCAGACAATCTTATTACTATTTTATTCTTGGATTTATTCAGGTAGTCATTCAATATTTTCCAATGATATGTAGATGCAAAAAAAAAATGTATATAAACTTTGAAGAAAATTGAAAAATTCAGTATCAAGTGTATAGCAACTAGCATCATATTCCCCTACCAGGTTTAATGAATGTACTGCACATGGAACAAAAACAGCACTAGGACATGAATCTTTTATCCTAGCTTAGAGTCCAGAATACACACCTGACATATTTGAAGCATTGAAGTACAATTGCCCTCAATAATTTTTAATATCATCATTAGTTTTCACATATCTAATATGCATGCAAGTTGGTCTGTGTGTGTGTTAAGTATCACAGGCCACAATTAAAAAATATTTTGCATTTTTTATTTCATTAACGATAGTGTTTTTAACTTTCTCACCCATTATTTCTATAAATTTTTCATACACAGTAAAAGATAGATAAGAAGTACTTCCTATACCTTTATTTCCAAATTTTGAAATATGATTAGCAAAGAAAGGATCGAATTCAGCTATATGTCTCAAACACATGATGAAGTTGCCACTATGAGTTATCCAAATTTATCATTGTGACTTCTAAATGATAGTCCTCTACAACTTAATGATTTCACCACAGCTACTATTTTGGTTAGAACTTTTCAGTGTTTTGTTTCAGTCTCGACTTATACAATAAATTAACTATCAACACGTCCTAGGTTATTTCCCCTATATTTTATCTTAATAACATAATTTTTATGATTAATTGAATTTTCATGCTGCCTTAATTTTTCTTCACATTTTTTCCATTTGCAAAATCTAAAAGTGGCAAAAGTATTGATAGAATTAGTATCACTAAATAGTCGAAAAGGTGCACAATATATTTTATTCTTTACTATTAAAATATACTATATAATTACAATTGACTTCTTTTCTATTTATAAGTTTTGATAAAATTTTGATTGAAGCATCTAAAGTATGATTTTTTTGTGCCACAAACAACTTTAGTATAATACAGTAAGTTCCCGTTACAACGAAAAATCCCATATAACGAAAGTCATAAAAGTCCCCTGACGAAAAGCTATTAAAACAATGTTAAACTAATCTCAATATAATGAAATGATTGATTTTTAAAAATCTCGATAAAATTATTTACATTTGAATTATTTATTTATTATTTACATATGTATTTGTATTTGAATTACATAATGTTTTTAAATTTGTTTTTATTCGAATTTTCAAAATTTTGTTACAACGAAATTTCCGTTATAACGAAAAAAAATTTGGTCCCTTGGAGTTCATTGTAATGGGAACTTACTGTAATATATAACCTTTTTGACAAAGAAAAGTTTGCATCTTTTCAATTTTGATCAAAGCCATTGAGTGTTATATAGTCTAGTATTTTCATTAAAATCCCATAAAGCTGGATCTTTTCTAAAAAAAAAAAATTAATAGTCAATAACCTCTTAAAAAGCTTAAAAGAGAACTTGTTTGGGAACAGTAGTCTATACTTTTACCAATAACAGAAATAAGAGGTAGGTCAATACTAAGACAATTGTTTGCAGTTGAGAATAGCTCATCAGTTATAATGGTACTAACATTTTACTAGAAAATAATAAACTGTTAGCAACAGACCATATAATTACATGACATTTATAGTAACCTACTCTAATAATGTATCATTTGAAGTATTGACAATGTTGTTAAGATTAACTTGTTCAATGACTAATGGATCATCAACATAATCATCTTCATTTAAAGTGTGCAAATTAATATCCTTACTAAAGAAATAAATAAAATATGAAGTGATTGTAACAAAATTAATAAAACAGCATAAATAATTTGAACCATTTACTGATGACATGATGAATTTAAGTTACAAGAAGTTAATGAATCATCTATTGGTGAACTGATAGCAATAATAAGATTGTTTCTAAAATCTTCTAAATTGAATAAAAAAATGAAAACATCAGACTAAAATATGTACCAAAAAAATATGATAAATTTCATTAGCTATACAATAGTATATTAAAATGGAAAATGCCAAATTTTAACCTAGTTTTGAATTAACCTTATGAAAAACTAATAATATAAATTACATATTCACTATATAGGTAATAGTGCATATAAAATGTTATATAAATTAGTTTGCAATATGTCTAGTAAACTAGCAATAAACATTTTCTAACACATGAATTATAGTATAATAATTAATATCATATTATTAATAATATAAGTAATTTAATTTTGAGTATAAAAAATTTATCAGCACTAATTGCTTTGTTTGATATGGTGTTAATTGATTACTGAATACTAATGTGACAAATTAATAAAAGTACATATTTAAAGTATAACATACTTAGACGTCTTTTCTGGGCTGTCGTGTTATTGGCCTTTAAATAAGAATTAATACTAAGAACTTTTGCCATAACATTTGTAATTTCAATTTTTTTAGTTTTTGCCTTTTTGCGATTATTGGAACCACTAGACTGCTTTCTTCTATACGGTTTTAACCATCTGGATACCATAAGCAATTTAACAAAATTAAAAGTAAGAAGATTTAACAGGCTAACTGCCACGTTATTTTGGGTACATTACCTGGAGAGCTACGTTTTCCATTTTTGGTACACTTATTGTTTTTCCAATAAGTTTTTGTGTACTATTATTGGTACACTAGAGTCTTTGCCAAAAAGTGTTGTGTACCTACTGTAGTATACGATTTAAACACAGGAAAATATTTCGTAGCTCAACAGGCAAATACATTTTCAATCAGTCTTTTGAAAACTTATAAATTCAATTTTTTAGATAAAAAAAATTTAAATAAAAACAATAATAATTTTAAATAATGTATTTATTTATATTAATATTATAAATTCAATGTAATTATTAAAGAAATATTACAAAAGATTATTTTACTTTGATATTATAGTTCTTTCTGAAAATAAATCTAATGAACTAGAAATTTCGTACGATTCATTTTGTTTTTATTTTCTCTGGGCACTTGCAATATTAATGCAATATTATACAACAATCATCAAACAAAAAATAGCAATGCATTATTATTTGTTTACAGGTCTAAAAATATACTTTTTCCCAACAGCCACATTTTACAATTAATAACACATGATTATCGTGATGAAACCGCACTCAACATACCAGGGGGCTACATGTACCGTGTTTAGTACACGATTGAAAATCATTAATTTCGATACAGAACTACATTTTATAATCGCATAATAAACTAAAATAAAAATATCAAACTTTTCCTAATCTTAGATATGTAGCAAATAAAACATGTTTGCTACTTTTTCGGTTAGCTTGAATGGCAAATGGACCATGTACCCAAAAATGATTCGTATAGCGGTTAACCTGTTAATTGTCTTATAGATTTGTTGTAGTTTAAGGCTAGTTCAGATTATGCCAGTAATTTAGTCAAGTGGTAAGTGATTTACTAACTACTAAACAGTTTAGTGTTCAGAAGAGTTTAGAAAAGTGTTCAGACACAATAGCGTTTAAAACTGTTTTAGTACATTAGTATTCGTTTTGGTGCTGTGAAAAGTGATTGCCAAAATGAATAGTTTACAAAAAAAAAAATTTGAATAAAGCAATAGGACTTATTTCAACGGCTATTTTAGAAGAGGTAGAAAAAGAGCTTAATAAAAATTCAAAGCGAATGTGGATTAGGGAATGGATCAAGAGAAGAGACACATTGGGAGCTACAAATGGTCTTCTTAAAGAACTAGAATTTGAAGACCCCAAAGAATACTTCATAATACTTTCGTTCCATAAAGACTCGTGTTTTATATATTCCTAAACAAATTTAAATGTTGTGTCTTCATCCCAATGAAACATCATCTTGACACTGACAAGGATAACTAATACACTAAACTAAAATAATGCGTTCAGACCGCCTATTAGTAATTAGTCAGAAAAGTGGGGGATGCTACTCGACCAGAAAAAATAGAAGTAAATGAATCCACTAATTACTAAATTACTAAATAAATTTACTAAACTACTTGACTAAATTACTGGCATAGTCTGAACTAGCCTTAACACGCCACCGTTATATGTTTTAAATATAGTTTTTCAAAAAACATTTTGTCTTTTTGGGATTAAATTATTTTTAACCATTATATAATAAAACATTTATATTTTTATTATTTTGTGTGTTAAATCCCTTTTGGATTTATTAACTTCTTCATTTGTTTTTAATTGAAAAATGATATATTTGAATGGTTGATTTTTGATAGAAAGGCAATTGAATTAGCCAAAGATGACATAAAACAACTTTATTCCTGTCTACTGACGTATATCGATTATCCTAAACAATTATTGTCAAAACCTGTGGTGGACAATTTAATTACAAAACTGGAAAATGTTAAAAATAGCCGTGTGGATCAAGTTCTAGGCAAATATTATTTAAAACATGAAAAGGTACCTATTATATTTATTAATTTATTGCTATCAGAAAAAAAATTTTTAATTGTTGATTTTATTTCAGGATTTTGAGAAAGCAAAAATTCATCTATCTCGTGGAATGGCTGCTGGTCATTTTAGTAGTTCATTGCAATTAATAAAAGTAGAGTGCCTGTTACAACCTGTCAATAAATTTCCTCTTGTGAAGACATTAAATATGATGTATGATGTTTTTCCAAGCCCAAAAAGAAGGCTTATTATTTTATCACAAATACTGATTTATTATAATTACTGTGAAAATAATCCAAAAGAATTAATACACTATCTAAAATTATACATAGATCAAGAAATTGATGATACATTTAAAAAAAGACATTTAATTGTAAGTTATTCAAATTTTATTATTTTGAACCTATTAATTCTTCAAGGGATGCTTAAATTTTTAGGAAGCTTCTTATTTCTATGTTTTCGAATTCATTTTTATAGTATACATTTTTGAAAATTTAATTGTGCAGTTTAAGTAGTTAAATATATAATTTCAGACTTCTGAAATAATTTTAATTTGATATTACTATTACTATCAAAGTAAATGCATTTTCATACTATACCTATTTTTTTTGTTTATGCAGTTGGTGTATTAATATTTTAAATAGTCAGTAATTAAAAATGAGATACCATTTTTAAAAATAATTTTTTGTTTTGTTTAAACAAATAAAAATATTATATAATTATAAATTTATAAAATTAGATATAAATAAAAACAAAGAATACAATTTTTAGTAATTTTTTATTAACTAGCTGCATTGTTTGGAGATAAATGAAACCAAGATAGGAAATCTAGGGTAGATAGTCATAATTAATAAGTAATAAATAACTTATTTTGTTATGGGAACCAATTACACGCAGAAATAAACAAATATATGATTATGATTTGAATATTATTTATAATGGCTAAGCCACTTTGAAAAAACTAGTTAGTTAAATATAATGAATAATAATGTAAATAATATATTATTTTTTTTTTCAATTTTTTATAGTTTAATCTATTATCTAAATATTTCTTAAATTCTAAAAATCAGTCAAGTATTTTTTGATTTTAAAAGCCCTAGCCTCAGCAATAAACTTTGCCTTTTACATACAATAGCTATTTCTTATGCCTTCTATTTCAATACTCTTACTACCCTTTTTGGATCTCAAATAATGTGTGCAAAATTTGGTGCCAACTGGTTAAAAACTATAGGTTACATATGCATCATTAATGTATGGGAAAATCAATTAATAGTATTTGTATAATCTATTACCTATTCTGATCTATTATTTTCGTTTTGCTTCAATTGAAATATATTTTTCAATGGGGTTTTTTTTTTTTTTGTCAAAATTAGTCAAGTATTTTTTTTCTGTATATAAACCATAAACATACACTTTGCCTCTAATATAAAATATCTATTACTCAATTAAATATTTTTACAGAATAGCTTTATTAGCCTTAATAACAAAATATAATACAAGACAGACATTTATATCCAACTGTAATAACTATTTTATTATTTATAACCAATGACATTCCTATATAGTATTTTATATAAACAAAAAACATTAAATACTTATGAGCCGAAACAAAATTCATGTGTGAACCGCCCTATAACAACTTATATAGATTAAATAACAAAGCTGCAAACCATTTATAAGTCTCAATAAATCTATTAATATAACTTTTATTGTAAATCGTTTGATAGTTTTTGAGTCTATATCGGAAAAATTAACAAATAGACATTATATATAAGAAAACAGAATCGTTTGTTAAAACATATGCATATTAATAACAGATGCTGTTTGTATAAATAAATTCTTGAATTTTTTTTTTTGTTTAATTATGTTTTATAGTAATACAATTATTATTTTTGATTTCAGTTTGCTTATCCACTTTTTAATGTAAATGGATTCAGACCAAAGCAATTTTTAAATGTTCTATCTGTAAAAGTGAAAGAATTAATAAATAATAAGTGGACTTCTGAAGAAAAAGAAATGATAGACAACACATTTAATCGGTTAAATAAAATATCAAATTTACGTTTTTATAACAATGAATATAATAATAATAATAAAATTGCTTTTCATTGTAAAAATGAAGGCAATTTAAATATAAGACACCCAAATAATAAAACATTTAATAATCGTGGGGAAAATGAATCTTGGCGAAAACAGAAGGTTGATTTGTCACAAAATGCGTCTATTAATAGTAACAAACACCAGTTTGCTTCAAAATACATAAATCAGAATAAGTCTTTAAAAAAACATGGTGATTTAGACATAGAATTGTCAACAAGTCAGCATAAAGTAATTGATGACAGTTTTAAATTACCTGTACAAAAATCTATTGAGCCAATGAACAGTTCAGATAGTATTGAGGCTAAGTTAAAAAAATTTGAAAGCAAATTTAATTCCTCAGCAGATTTACATATTATGTCATTAGAAAAGAACTCTAAAAATAAACCAACTTGGCGAAACCAACAAAATGCCTCTCAAAATCGAGATAGCTTTGAAATATTTCACAACCATGATACTGATTCTCAACGCTCTCAAGCATATAAAAATACAAAAAATCAAATTGGAAACCCAAAACATATATTTGGTGATCACCCACTATCTGGTAGGTCATATAAAAGAGATGATACTAAGAGTTAAATGCGTCATTTAAACTAAAATTGTACAATTCATGTACCTATTTTTTTCTATATTATATGTAATCAATATATTATTAATTCAATTAATTACTTTTATTTTTATCAACTATGATATTTATAAATTTTTATTTTATGTTGACTTTATGTGTATTAAGTTTATAAAATAATAGATTATAACTAAATTTAAATGATTAACATTTTTATTACAATAAAAATAAAAAATTTTAAAAAAATATGTTATTTTTACTGTATTCAAAAAATATATTTTATTAAGTGTCTTAAAATGATGATTATAAAATAAACATTCAATAAAAATTGTTTTAACATTTAATGATAACCGCTTATATTTTAAATTTTATGATCTGAAGCAGAATATTAGTGGACTACAAATGTTAAGGGACACATGTCATATCATGCCACATAACGTATTCACTCTTAATGTATAATAATAATGGTGAAAGCAGATTTCTAAAAAGAATTAATTAAAATGTTGAAGAATAGATAAATAAAAAGATACACTATTTAAATTATTTATAAAAATAGTAAAACACTAAAAGTAATTAATTCAAATTAAGTATATTGACAATTAATAAAAATATAATATTTAAGAATAATTAATAAAATTATAATATTTAAAAGCAATAAAAATGACTACAAAATACATAATAACAAATTTAATATTATCTATATAATACGTAATTATTTTTCTTAAATATTTTATTTTTATTAATTATAAATATACACCAATTTTATTAATTACAAAAATACTTTTATTATTTTTATTAAACATTTTTATTAATTATTTCTAAATATAATATTTTTATTTTTTTTTAAAATTATTTTAAGTGTTAAAATAAATTATTAATGAAAAAATAAATTATTTTTACATTAATAATTCTATATTTGTTAATTCATTGTTATAAATTATTTTTATTAATTTTAGATATACATTATTTTTAGGAATCCTCTTTGATCATTATTATTGAAGTGGGGGGGGGGGGCTTAATGAAGTTAGTACCTTAAATCTATTTATTGATTTGTGACTTTGCACTTGAGTTGTAAATTATAAAACCATAGTTGTAAATAGTTGCAAATCACCCGGAAAATTTAGAAACTCGTTTCGATTCGGTAATATCATTGGGTGGGAGGAGGGGGCTACATGAATATTACTCTCCCGTTAAAAAAAAATTGTGTTTAAAGTATTGAGTTACAAATTATGAAACTATTATTGCAAATAGTTGAAAATCAGTTGCAATTTGGGGAAGAACTTCACACATGTGTGAACGTGACGTTTTCGAGTTTGCCCAATTTTCTTACACCATGAGTCGAGATGACAAATTAGCTAATGTTTTGTCTGTATTTGGTATCGAATCTCATGCACTGTAGAAATGCTTGTAGTCTTCTGGTAAAGTCATTAATATTTTTGTCATAAGCATTGAGTTTGATATTGATTCTCCTAGTTGTTTTAATTTTCTGCTTAGACTTTCTAATTTTGAAATATGATTTGCCATGTTGTTGTCTGGATTTATAACATAGCCGTGGAACTTTTGTTGAAATAGCGTTACACTCGTGTCTGACTTCTGTTCATACACGCTAAGCAATTTGTTTTGCATTTCTTTAGCGGTGTCACAATTCATTATATATTGTAGTGGTTACTCATCCACTGACGTGACTATATATTTTAGAGCCTTGTTGTCCGCTTTTTTAAATACTGAAAAATCAATGATATACCTCTTTTTTGCATCATCTTCAGATTCTGTACTCAATTTTTGCACAGTTTACATTGGTCTTCCAGACACAACGTCAAATATATCTGCTGCATTCAATATCATTTTCATTTGAAATTTCCATGTTTCCCGATTTTCATAGCCAATCAATTTGTTTATTTTTATAGATTCGTTATCTATAATGACGAATTATATGTACACTATCTGTATACTATAAATGTATTAACAAAAAACCGTTTTCTGTGTTAAATACAATCGACACACTGTTACTACACAAACGCACTTCGATTATATTAAAATAGTATTTTTAATTAAAAAAAAAAACTAACGCCTTACTATCTGGCTACTGGGCCCATAATCTATTAAGTGGGATCGATTAGTCCAGACACGTTTGGGTTAAATTAATAAACAAATTTTAATATCGTGAATAATAAATATGTGATATACAACGTTCTTCCTACAACGGCATCGGGTCGCGTATGTCGACATATTTGCCTATATTTTATATCGACTAGGGACAAATGGACATAGACGTTTAGGCGTGGGAGCAATATATAAATAAAATAAATAATATTATTATTATTATAATAGATCATCATCAAAATGTATTAAGAAAAATTAAAATTAATAGTTCTGGTTTATTTATAGGTATTTATAAACTTTAAAACCATTGATATCATATGTTCATAATATATCTATACGACGATAGCGTACTTAGTGAAAATCGAATTTTAATTTTTAGAAGCCCTAGAAGTTTAGAAATATTACATTTTTCAAAAGTTTTATATTGCAATGCGACATTTAACGTAGCACCAACAATTTTTGCACAAATTTACGTTATTCTCGCCTACCAAACAGGAAAAAACACAATAAATTATTTGACATGTTAAATTTATTAAAACCCGGTTTAAATCCAAGATCCGTGTCATATGATTTTGAATTATCAGTAATTAATACCATAAAAAAAAAAAAAAATATCTTGACGTTGAAATTCACGGTTGTTTGTATCATCTAACAAAAAAATGAACAAAATGGGTTTTGCTTCAAGATATAAAAATGATGCTGATTTTTCATTATTTATAATAATAGTCGTAGCTCTTTCGTTTGTTCCAATCGAAGACCTAGATGCCGCTATAACAACAATTAGGAGACGATTTACCAGAATGCTTACAACCTTTACTTGACTGTTTCGAGGACAATTATGTTGGGAGGGTTAATAGAAACGGAAGAGGTCGTCGGACAGCATTATACCCAGCACACATTTGGAATTTACACCTACAAGTTTTGAATGATAAAAATAGAACCAAGAACCATGCTGAAGCAGCTAATAGATGACTAAATGCCAAAATGAGAGTTTAACATCCTAGTTTGTGGTCTATCAGAAACTGTTTACGAAGAGTACAAACTGGGCGAGATGTATTTTACAGCCAACTTGAAGCAGGTAAGAGTCCACCCAAAAAATTAAAGATATTAATGTGGATAAACGTATTTTAAGAATTGTTCAAAGTAATGAAACTAGAACTAAAATATAATTTTTACGCGGAATCAATCAAAATATTTAAGTATTATAATTAGTATAAATAACTTTTTTTGATATTATATTTTAATTGACAGCGTATCTATAATTATAATAAAAAAAATTGTTTTAGATATATTTTTAATTTTAATATTTTATATAATAAATAATTTGTATATTTAAATATTTTGTGTTAATTTTTGACGTATTATAATAAATTTAAATTACTTATTAATTTTATTTACTGATTTATATATATTTTATTTTATTTTTTTTTACGTCCAATTGCCCCCCACGTCTAAACAGTTACGTCCATTTGTCCTAGATCGATATTATATTCATTTTATACTTAAATTACAGTGTGTGTAAAAACTAATATATATATATTAAATATACTGAGTGTATTGTTTAATTTCAACAATTATTAAATATTTTTTCCCCAGATAAAAATAGTATACGAGATAAATATAATGCTGCGCTGTAGCGGTGTTTATATAAACCGATGTGAAATTTTACTGATTTTGAGTTTTGATCTTAATAATTAAATAACTGTAGTAGTATCAGACCATTATTATCACCCTGCATAGTGCATGGTGGTTGTCAGAAACGGTTCCATATATCATTTATTTATTTTCACTTTCTCGCACTCGTCTAGCATCATTATTCATCTCTTCACCCTCCCACCACAATACTGATCCAGGGTTGTCAAGTTTGAGTTGAATCTTGTAGCCACATTACTCTTATCAAATAAGCCAATTATCGCCAATCACCTAGCCAGTAGCCACTAGTGATGGGCGGAATCGATTAGTTCACTATCGATAGTTTGAAAAACTACCGAGTGATTTTTCGATTGAATAGATATTATTATCCATAGATTGTTTTTAAAACTATCGAATGTATTTCTCGATAGTTTTCACTCGATAGTGCTCATCACTAGTAGCTACTGTTTTTTTTTAACCTTCCACTATTGAGACTTTGATTATAATTTATAACTTTCTAATAGGAATTAGGAAACAAAAATATTGAATAAAACAAATAATTACCAATCCTGGTATGTCAATTTATTTTTTATAATTTATATATGAACTTAAATAATATTTAATAATTAAAAATATAATAAAAAATTGCTTTTTTGTAAATAAAACTTAATAAATACATTTAAATACCTAGTTTACTGCAAACATATCATCTGATAATGAAACTTCGAATTGAGATATCGATAGTTATTTATCGATAATATTAGGTATCGATTTCCGATTTATCGATTTTTAATTTTATTTATTATTTACCATTTACCACTTATCTATTTTAAATTTTTTCATTAAAAAAAATATACGTTTTATGTTAAATAAAATCATATTTACTTAAATATTTTGAATATAACAAATAGAACAAATTTTTATTTACAGTATAATAATCTATTATTTGCATATTAAACTATACAGCGGCGTACGCAGGATTTTTTAATGGGGGAGGGGAGCTTGAAAATGAACAATAATTTAGTTGTCACAGTATTATAAGTTTAAAAATTAAGTACTTTTTTATTTCTTACTTAAATTAAGCATAAAATATACAAGAAAAAATATATGAAAAAAAAACTAATAAAAAATATAATAATAAAAATAATGAGCAATAAAATGCATTTTTATTTGATCTAGTCTACAAATTGTGGTCGTTTAGGTGATATTTTTGAAAATCGTTGTAGAACTTCCAATTCGGTCAGATATTCTTTTTTGTTTATATTTGCTAAAGCTAGTCCATTAAGACGTTGCTCTGTCATAGTTGACCTTAAATACGATTTCAAACGTTTCAATGCGGAAAATGTTCTTTTTGATGTAGCAGAAGTAATTGAAAATGTGGCAAACAGTCTTATCTGTACCTTGATGTTTGGTAATAAATTTGTACAGTGAGGTAGTGTATCAATAACTAATTGTGGTTTGTCATCCTTATCATATTACTGGCATATCCACATATGTAGTTCAGCTCAAAGACATGACCTGTCACTATATGTAAGGTCTTTATCATAAATCATAACTGCTTTTAAAACAAAGTCATCATCGTAAAAACTAAAATTTGATGGAATCAGTTCTTTCAGTGGCATAACATCAGATAGCCTGTCATTGAATCATGTATGCAGAGCTTGAGTTATATCAAGAAATGGCAAATACACAAATATTTTAAAATATGTTTCTGGATCTGTTACATTTATATTGACTCGATGAATTTGTCGTTCATAAATTCGTGGCATACTTATTTCAACATCAACTTTGCTACAAATTCTATGATATTTTTGAAAATTTTTTTAAAGTTTACATCTGCATGTTCTCGAAGTTCCTCTAATGCGTATCAAATCACCATTATATCAGACAATGCCCTTTGAAAAATCTTGTTGCTTACTTTGCAATGATATACTAAATTGCAATGTATATGCAAAACCAGTTACTGAGACTTCAAGTGACACTGAAAAATCACTTTTCATAATAGAATTTAAGTATAATATAGCTTTACACGAAGTTTCAGAATTAGTATCATTTTGTAGATCTTCAAGTGCATGAACTAAGTATATGTATAAACTCTTAAATGTTATCAGTGCATCATGATGTTCTATCCACAGAGTTTCTTCAATTTCATTTTTTTACTTTGTTCATAATTACTAGTTGTGCCTGCTTCAATAACTGACTTTAATTTATGAGTTCTTTTTGCAGATGCACTAAAAAGTTCTAAAAATATATTTTTATGTTGACTTCAAGATTGCAGAAGACATTTGGTTCGACTTAAGTAGTCTTAATTTTTTCGATGCTAAAACGCTGTGTTTGAAATGTCCTACCAGTGTTTGACATTTTTTCAAAACATCAAAAACTGCCTATTGGACGAAATTGCTTCGTTAATACTCAAATTTAAGGTATGTGCGATTCAGGGGATGATGATATTTACACAGATGCTCATTAATCGCATTTTTAATGTTCACCCAGTTGTCTGAAACTATTGTGACCATCTTGTCTTTGATACTCCATTCAGTTAAAATATTTGAAAGTAAAGCGGCAATGTTTAAACCTGTATGAGCTTTACGCATTTCCCTTGTAGCTATCACGGGCGAATACAAATGGTCATTAAATATAAAATGTGAAGTAACCGTAATATAAGCTCTATTACTGTCAAAATTCCACAAGTCTGTTGTAATAGATAAGTCGGAAATATTTTCCAACATAGATTTAAGTGTAGCAATAATTTTATTATATTCATCCGGTATTAATTTGGTAGTTAATGTTTTCCTACTAGGAGGCTTGTACAAGGGCTGTAATTTTTTCGGCGCAACCCATTTGCGCCCAAACCCATTTATCGTAGCCAATTTGCGCCCCAAATCATAGTCCATATGCGCCCCATTCAGATCAGGTGAAAATCGTGCAACGTTGCCATTTATTGAGTATATTGGCGTATCACTATAAAATCTAAAATAATATTTGATCGTTTCCCAAGCTAATCGAAACCAATATCCAAATCGATAAAGATAATAATATTTTGTCGTTAGTTGTGCTAATCGAATTTGTAAAATCCCAATCGATAAAGATTATATTATATAAAAATGCATTTATCAGTTGTATTTTATGTGTCAGTTGCATCAGTACATGAATAGTGAGTACTACTATAATGGAATTTTATATAACTATTTCAAGTAAACAGAAACTTTGTTTAGTTTTTCGTTATTTTAAATATCATGTGAGTAGAGCCCTTGTTTCTGGAGATATAAGTTGGCGTTATGTAAAAAAGACTTGTAGTGTGTATGTCAAAACCAATAGTTCAAAAACGAAGTTAACCGAAATTAAAGACAGCCATACCCATGATCCGGAAACTGAAAAAACTTTAAACTTACTGGACGTTCAAGGTAGGTGTAAAAGAAAAGCGTGTGAAGATTTAACTTTACGACCTAATAAAATAATACGTACAGAGCTTTCCACGTGCAGCACCGCTAAGCATTGTGATGTTCATAATATCAGAAAGTCTATATACCGAGAACGTCGAAAAATATTACCCCCAGTTCCTAAACCACTCAACGAAGCAATTGAACAGATTTCTAAATTAGTAATTTTAACAAATAAAAACGAAGAGTTTACATATGTTGATAATGTAAATACTATTATTTTGATTACATGTAAAACGAATTTAAATTTTTTATGCGATTTCAACTATTCTGATATTTTTGGTGATGGTATTTTTACTTATAAACCATCACATTTTTATCAAATGTATGGTATTCATATTTATGTAAATGGATTTTATATACCACTTATTATTGCATTTTTACCATCAAAATCATTTGAATGTTATCGGGCTATGTGGAACTTTATTTGCCATTTATGTACAAATAAATTGCAAAAAAATTTTACACCATTATCAATCCATTTAGATTTTGAAATCGCAGCACACAAAGCATTTCTAAATGTATTTCCATACAGCAAAATAAGAGGCTGTAGATTTCATTTAGGTCAATCTTGGTACCGAAAAATAAATTCTTTGTCAGATCTTAAAAAATTGTATAAGAATCAGTCATGTGATATCGTTAAATGGTTTACATTATTTTTTGGGTTATCATTTTTGCCGTCAAATGAAGTGGAAGATGCTTATTTTGATTTACAAAACTTAACTTCTGATTTCAACTTGACAAGTTTATCCGAATTTTCTGATTATGTATTTAATAACTATATCATTAAAGGATGTCCATTTCCACCATTAATTTGGGCTGAACCTCCAACAGACACACCTCGCACCACAAATTGCGCTGAATCATTTCACAAGCATTTTAACTCCCAATTTTATTCACTTCATCCTCCATTGACTAGTGTAATTGAAAATTTAAAACTTATACAAGTAGAATCATATCTAAAAATAAATGAAATCAAGAAGGGTAAAATAAAACCACGATGTAAAGAGGAAAAAGAAAAAATACAACTTATTTATGAAGCGTGGAATGAGTACAGAGGAAAACATTTAAATAAAATAGAATACTTAAAAAAAATTTCTTATAAATTTCGGGTAATCGATTTATAATAATTGTATTATTATTTTAATATTATTATAATTTAATTATTTTTTGTATTATTAACATTATTATTATTGACTAATGTACCTATATTATTAATTTTGATTATTTTTGACGTAGGATTTAATATTTTTAAACAATCTTAAACGACAACTGACAACAGTGACAACTAATATGTATTATTTATTTTAATTTATTTTGGTTCTATAATTATTTATAATTTAATGCAATATAAATAATATTTATATATATATAATATGTATACTGTTTAGTATTTAACATTATTTTTAAAATTATTACTTTTTTTTTAATTTTGATTTTACATAGGATTGTATATTTTTAAACAACAACGGCAACGTTGCATGCAAAATGGGCTATAAATCAGGGTCAGGGGCGGACTGGGGCAACATTTCGGCCCGGGAAATCTATATTTTGACCGGCCCTTGCCATTTCTCGTCATCACAAAACTCAAATATACCAACGTTTTAATCAATGAGAAATGCATCCTTTACACATTTTCAATTTTCTCAGAAAACAACCTAAGATACTCAATATTTTTAGTACATTGTATATTATTATTATTGAA
>JACXSJ010003293.1:0-26471 GCA_014851325.1 Pentalonia nigronervosa
TTAAATACGTATGCGGGGTATTGAGAACACCCCAAGCTGATAATAATGATATCATAATTCACATATTATCAAAATGAATGTTTTTTTGATAGTAAAGTGTACTGTACTACTTTATGGAAAGGTACCAAGAGGTTTAACTGTGTAGCCAATGTACATAATTTTTTATTTACAATATTATAGCAGTGGGGTGCTGACAACATCCTAGATACGTAATTAAAGGTTAATATATATATTTATAATATATTGAACCACTAGCGCATTATTTATAAGTTATTGACATTTGCATAAGAATATAAAATGCAAATGGATTATTAGCTTGGGAAATGCAACCCTATGAAATTGTACCTACTAAGCTCATTTAAATTTTATATTCTTTTAAATAATATATTGGCTTAAAATTCGATATACTTTTTTTCCCCAACCAATTTATTATTATGTCATAGAAATTTATTAAAGACGACCTTAGGCCATTATCAAAATAATTCACAATACCTATCTATCATAATAAATTCAAAAACCGGTATCTTATACATTAAACAGGCACTTACAATATTAAACATTCATAAATTACATTTTCCAGAAAAATATTTCGTTTCAGAATAAAAATATAAAAAAAAAAAACATGACGAGTTGTGCATTTAAGAGTAATCGGACTTATTTTAAGGAGAAAAATATAAGCAAATTTATATAATATTTGAACTTTTGTAACTTGTTATTGTGCTACAAGTAAATGATCATTAGTGTGTGTGTGTGTGACTGAGTGAGTCTAATCTGGGAATATTATTGTGTCGTCCATATAATATTGTAATCATAAAAATAATGAATGAATTATTTTTAAATCTATGCATTTCCGTGTGCTCAAGCGATGTCATTGATGAATATTATAGTAATTATTTTCAAATCGTACAAAATGACGTAAAAGATAAAACCGTACAAAACCTATAGGACTTGAGTTAAATGAATTGAAATGTTAAAAATAGATTAAAATACGGTCAACAAGTTATTGAAGCTTGATCCGTTTTAAAAATTTAAATCCATCTAACCAAAGCCTATTGTCAAGCGATCGGGTAAAAAAACACCTTTTTGTGTAATAAATACAATTCAAGTTTACTACGACTAAGAATAATTTTAGTTTTTTTGCAATAGTTTAAGTTTACTTGGTAGATAAAGTGTATTAAAAATTGTAAGTCTAAAAATGGAATCTTAAAAATGTTTAATAAATAACCATCGTAAACCATCGTACATTTAAGAACTAATTAAATGAATAAACAAAAAAAAATATGGTTAAGACTATTTTTAAATTAACGACAGTGACAATATTTTAAGGTGCTGTGGTCATCGTAGACAAAATTGTGGGAGGAGAGGGTTCTTACGGAAGCATTTTGTTTTTATTATTTGCAGTAGTTATAGATAGGTACGCCTATTCTGTAATAATAATGTTGTTCCTAATAATTGTTTATTGTCAACGTTTTATTACGTTAGGTCTTTAAATAAATTATCTTTCAGTTGAGATACCTGCAATATAATACGATAAAGAAATCGTGCCAACTCGCATTGAATATAATATAGATTATAATAATAGTTTGTCAATGTCATATACGAATTCATTCTTGTTGAAACAAAACACGTCATGAAATTTTACTAATAAAAAAAATAATACAAACATATAATAACTTAAATTTTCGAGCTATTAAACGTGTTTTATTTATTTTTTATAAATAAAAAAAATATATAATAATAACTTCAAAAGCCCACCTACTATGCGCCCATTAAATATTATAATTCGAAAACCCTATGCGCAACATACGACCTGAATTTCCGGTGGTTATTATTATTATTTATAATGCCAACCAACAATATCTAATTGAAATGCGAATAATATTTCAAGTTAGATCGTCTCAAAATGATGTTATATTATTCGAAAACGTATTATTACTTCGTGTGTTTATTATTATGCACAGTGTGTTTTAAGTGTTTTACGATGCCATAAAAAATTGTAGTTTCAGTCGAACAGTATGGCTGAACAGTACCCAAGCTGTGTTTAATATCACTTGATATTGTTAAATAATTTGTTTTCTTATTTTATCTGAAAGGTGTTAATGATATACAGTTATATTATTGTGGCATTCACTTCGCCCACCTGTTTGTGTTATCGTTTATCTTTTGAGTTTATCTGAACAGTATTTTAGAGCAATAGAGACAACAATTCCAAAGCGAATCGGTTGTAGACTATCTGTGCATATATTATTGTTATTAATATCATTATGACGTCCGTGTTTCAAACAAATGTGACATACAAATGGTTGAATCCTACTCTCAAATTATTTTTTTTTATAAACGTAGTGTACTGATCTGAAAATATTGATTTTAAAAATTAAGAATCTAAATAAAGTGCACATTACATGAAAAATTATTATATATTATATATTATAAAATTTGTATTATACAGAGTAATTCACCAAGCACATTCACTCCCTTTATTTTCTCCAATAAAGCAGCTATTTAAAATTTGATTTGGAATTTATAAAATATTAAAGATCATGATTTCAAATTCTTGAGATTACTTAATCGCATACGTTTTTTTTTCAAAAATATCGTTTTGTAATGACTTAAATGTGATATATAAAAAATAATATATATTTTTAAAAACGTCAATACGTTAATCATGAAAATGAGTATTTACCTTTAATAGTGTTTACGTTTTGTATGCTGCATTTTATAATGTAACGTGGAAACGAATAATACAACTCCAGAAAATAATAATAACAGGTCGAGTGTGTCTTTCATTGCGTGTTCTCTTTGATGAGTAGTGAGACCTATTAGTCTTGACATGAAAGGAAAATAACACAACATATGCGTTGCAGACAATTGTAAGGTATATAAATGTATAATATGTGTATTACAATATATTAATACTCGTCGCCGACATTGAATTACTGTTTTACACGTTTTTATACAATAATTATGGTGATGTTAAAAAAACTACAACAACTACAAACCTATTTCTCTAACACTATCAATATCTAAACTTTTTAAAAAATGCATTAAAGATAGAGTCATATCAATTTTGAATACTAAAAATTTTCTTTTTTAGAAATTAGTTTGATTTTATGACGATTAAATCCATAATTGATGCTCTAGTTGCAGTTACAGATCATATTTGAAAATATTTAGATTGTAACAAAAAAGTAATTGGTATATATTCCTAGACATTAAAAAAGCGTTTGACTTAGTTAATCCTACAATTTTATCAAATAAATTAGAATATTGTAGTATAAGAGGAATAGTTTTGAATCTTTTTAGAACATACTTGAATTTGAGGGTCTCAAATTACTAGATTAGACAAAATCCACAGCAAAATAACTAGAGTTAACTTTAGAGTACTACAAGAAACTGTGCTTGGACCTTTATTATTTATAATCTACCTTAATGGTCTATTAAATATGGATATTAATGGTAAAATAGTGTGTTTTGCTGATGACATAGTTCTGTTATTCGAGGGAAATAATGAAATGGAAGCATATAGTAATTTAATAAATTGTGTAAAAAAAAATTAAACTTTGGTTGGACAATTTTGGTTTAATGCTTAACTTTCAAAAGTTAAAATGTATTTCTTATAATATTTATAAAAATAAAACTATTGATGAGATAAACATGATCCATTTGGGTAAATGTAATGATCCTAACAACCATTATAGTTGTGAGACTAGACATAAAATAGACAGTATAAAATATCTAGGAGTTATTATTGATGAACATTTATAATTTAATAATCATAAAAAATTGATTTTAACAAACCCTAGAAAAATGTCAACGACCTCAAACATTTTTTTGGTAATTAAAATTCAATCATATAATCAAGATATATATATAATTGTATTAGGTTCCAAATTATTTTCTTATAAGATCAAAATATTTTATTTTATTGAATGTTTAACGTTGTCTACCTACTTATACAACAGCAGCATTATGCGACCACATAATAATTGTTTAGCGGATACTCATTAGAAAAGACGCGCTTCCATTACACTCGTACTTTGTGTAACTTGGCACATTACGCGTATATTACACAGCAGCAGCTATATAAACGCATATTTTATTAGTAATAAGCAAGCTGAATTTTTAATGTTGTGTTTAACAATTTATTATTGCGGGACACTCAATTTAATATATAGGTACAAATACAATAAAGCGTTCTAATTAAAATATTGGGTATTCGTTATTATTTCGCAGATATTTCATTATAATAATAGCTACCTGTTATAGGCGTTTACAAATTTTATTAATGCCGTTATAATTGATAACTTAAAATGTCTTACTCCGAGTTGGAGAACTCGACGAAAGTTTCGCAAACGCCGTGTTATTACTTATATACCTAAATATTATTATATTGTTTCGATCAAATTGTTATTCGATATTTGTTCGAGCCACTTACAGGGATTTTATTTGAAATCGTTTTACATTATTTACAATCTAATCGTGACACAAGTTTTGCGTTATCGTTATTTAGACCTAAAACGTTACACAACTTTTGCCTTAATCGTTTATTGTTAAAAATAATATCTATTGAGGGGAATAGTTCAGATATGAAGTAAAATAAATTTTTGGATTGATCTCTAAGACTGATTACTAAATTACGTGGAATAAATATTTCTTTGAAACCAATATTATAACTTTAAAATAATAAATGGATTTTAAATTTCGTTTTGCGTTATGTTTTGTTTAATGATATATTATAAATTTTGTTAATCGTTATGTTTTATTTTAATTATTTTTGTTTACCGTTTTCCTTTTTAATTATGGTTACAAATTTCAATCATTTTTTGACATATATAGTGTTACTATAACGTTTACAAGCACTGGGTACTTATGTGAAGTGAAGTTGGCCCATCCATGTTAACGCGTCCACTCAAATTCTTCACTGATATTTGGCAAATAATTGGCAAAAATATGCATTTTAGCCATTCCTAAAAAGAAACAGATTGACAACTTTACATACCTTTAAATATTAATATGAGAGAACTTAATAAAGAGTCAATAGTTGTTTAAGGAGTTATTTTTCGTTAAAACTTCTAACATAACTCATGATTTAGTTCGTACTATGGACGGGATAATGCGGTAGATATCTAGCCTATAGGTACTTTTAGATACTACCTAGACCTACTACAAACGTGTTCTGTAAGCTAGATAAATTAATAATAATTTTTTTTTAAAAAAAAATTAAGTTATACTTGGTAAAGTTGATATCTATTACTTTATATAATAATAGTATTTTTAATCTGTTTTAAAATTGAAAACACTCGTAAATCAAGTTTAATAATCAATTGTGAGCTGTGATAGAAATAATTTCAATAGTAGAATTTATAAAATAAAAAAATGAAAAAAATTATATTTTATGTTTTAAATTCTAAATAAAGCGAGGAATGCGTTGGTCTTACAATATTAATGATTAGCTGTTTTATTATTATTACTTTTTTGTTTGTCTGTTACTACCATAGTGTTATCATGTTTTGGAGTTTGTGAATTTACTTCATTCTTTAATTTTGAAAATTAGTACTAAATAATTTTCCAATATTTGCTATATGGTTTTTAGGTTTAGCTGCTTTAGTTATATATAATGTATCCCGTCAACAGTGACCATTCGCGTGGTCCTGATGCATTCAAAAGCGATTCGTTCCCACAGAAGTTGAAAAATAAACTGTGTATATACAGAGTAGATTCAACTTTTATGTCACGGCCAATTTATTGATTCAAAATAGAGAAAAATATATGATACGAAAGTTTTTTTGATTTAGAAACATCTAAAATGATTTTTACATTTAATAATTTTTTACAATATTTTAGTATGGTTACGGGTAGTCAACTTTAAAATTTATAAAAACTTTAAATATCTCCCAAGCATAGACATAAATTTTGAATCGCTCTCTATTATTACAATTTTAAATATGTTTTAATAATTTACGAGAACGCGACAAGCGAGAACAATAATTACAGTACAATAATCGTTCCACTACACAAAGTCGTGTACCAGGTACCTCTATATATGTGTGTGTATATACGTAAACATGCTTGGTAGGTATAGTGTTGTGAGAAAACATACGCGGCAGGACGACGATAAATCACGTGGGCCGCGGTGGATAATTAATTAGGTGTCGCGGGTGGCGCGCGACGCTCATACACTCATATTATATACTGACACACACATACCTACACTACACACCAAGTCACTGACACACCGATAAGTATGTGTAAGCAACAATGTATACGTGTGCAAAAGCGTATGCTCGTTTTCCCGTGGGTTTAGCGCGGACGCAGGTCTAGTGGTGTGATGTGTTGTGCGAAGGGTCCAATTAAGGGTCGACGTCTAAGTCTCCATGCAAGAGTCTTGGCCGGTCCGATAAGTCTCAAATTTGTGTGTGTCAAAAAATAATAATGTGAAACTTTAGATATTGTGTTTTCGAGAAATGTCAAAATATATACGGAAGGGGAACAAGGACCTGTTAAAGACAATATTATCCGGGAAAGGTGTTGCAATAATGTATACCTTTCATATAGATTTAATTACCGTAGCTATACGGGGATTGACAAATGATAATAATTTAAAATTTAAATGATGTGGACTCAGTTTCAGCTATTATTAGGTTTTGTTGACTAGGTACTCTCAAACAATAATACCTACACAGTGGGCGAACGAAGTTTTATAATAAGTTTAGGTGGATGCACATCGTGGTCGTTTGTATAGTCTCTTAATACGTCTGGTTTCGATGTTCATCGAGAAATAAGCTTTTTAGTTTATTGCGTGTATAAATACATTATATGTATAAATTAATTTGAAGTGAAAACTTAAAGACAATACATGTTTACGATAGGGAATCACTAACACCAGTCGATTAAAAAACAATAATTATACCCCTAAATCAAGTATGTATTCTAGTCCGATGTTAATTAATAATAATACCTTAAAAATAAGTTTGGAAAATATGGTTAAAACAACAGAATATGAATGTGTTGAACTCGAGTAAAATAATGATAGGAAATGTATAAACTGATCGTAATAACAATTAACGTACCACTATTATAGTCATTGATGTCAAAAAACAGTAGCGCCTTGGGTAACATTTTATGCTGTTTGGATTATTTAAACAGTATTATGTATCCGCAAATGAGTAAGTTCGTTATAAATGTTTGAAGAAAAACTTCGAAATTACTTAATTACCTATAATATAGGTCCTATATCACGAACATAACCGAATGGTTTCAATAACCAATTTTGTCCATAATTAAACTAAAAATGTCATTACAAATAAAAATGAGTTTATATATTTTTTTAGATTTTTTTGTTAGGATATTAATTATTAACCAAAATCCGTGTTTTAATTTTTCAATTTAGTGCTACAAAAATTGAACATTTTATAAATGTTTTAACAACAAAATAAATATTATGCATAATAATAATATAAATAATATACATAATATGCATAATTTGCAAATTTTCGAGATTTTGATGAATTTTATATAACTGTAAATACTTTTTAAAAAAATTGAGAATATATTTCTTTAATATTCTTCAATTGCTATTATAATAATTAATGAGGAATCTTTAAATAATTTCTCTAACTTTTTGAGTCAGAAAAATGTGTATTGATATTTATAGAAAAAAAATCAAAAATTTTTATAAAAGCTATAGCTTTTCTATAGCTCAAAAATAGTCAAAATATTTTTTTAAATTATAACAAATATGATAGAAAAAGCCTATTTTAATATTTGGTGAAAATTTATAGTATCTACGGTTATTTGTTTATAACTTACAATGACATAAGAAAATCATTACATGAGAGATTTTTATAATTGTTATAGTTTACAAGTGAATATATAATGTCTAATTTCGGACGGTTATAAAAAAGTATTGTGAATTTAAGTTCAATTTTTAATTGTTTTGATTGAGCAAAACATTTTTTTGCCGACAATATAAAAATAAAATAAATTGATACTATCTTTAGTCTATAAATAGCTCAAAAAGAGTCGAAATGTAACGAACATATTGTAGTATATAAAAAATGACAATATTAACATTTAATCAAAATTACATGTATCTACGGTTATTATTTTTTGTATTATACCAAAGAACAAATAGATTTTGTCATAAATTGGTTTTACTAAAAATTCCCGTTTTTGTAAACTATTGGGAACTTTTAAAAATGATCTCTCGAATGCATTAATTAGATGCACTTTAGAACCAGAAAAGTAACTGAGGTGAAATTTGAAGCATTTTTCAACTACTATTATAGTACACACAAAGACACAGATAAAAAAACATCATTGTATAATTATTACTTTCATTGGTCCGCTCAGAATCTAAAATTTGCAAATATACATTTTTCTCAAAACTAATAAATTGGTTTTTACAGTACTTCTGCATAGCAGGTCAGTAGGTACAGCTAGGTGCCATAGCTTCATCACTGTCAGATCAGTTACGGGTGGTGTTCCGCAGGGATCGGTCCTTGGCCCCACACTGTGGAACGTTTTCTATGACATCGTCCTCAGATTGGATATTCCAGAAGGGGTCCAGCTTGTCGGGTTTGTAGACGACTTAACCTTACTCGCTGTCGCCCAGACTTCAGACGCTCTGGTCGGGGTGGTCAACCCCACACTAGACGTTATCGATATCTGGATGGACGATCATGGACTTCAATTAGCACGACATAAGTCCGAGGCCATCATGCTGACTAAGAAGTGGGTGTACCAGGATCCAATGTTTATTGTAGGGGTCACCCAGTTCCCTTGCCAAAGAAGCTGCGATACTTGAGATTCCACCTGAACTCGCACCTAAAATTCAGTGGACATTTTACTACTATCTCTGGGAAGGCGTCCTAGGCAACACTGACTATAGGACGGCTTATGCCTAACCTCGGAGAACCTTCTCAGTCCAAGAGAGCGCTTTTAATGTCTGTGGTAAACAGCAGGCTACTGTACACCTCTTCAACGTGGGCGGAAAGAGCAAGTAATTACGCGATTTGTCGGAACCACATGATTCGGGCACAGAGGATTGCGGCTCTTAGAGTCACGAGTGCGTACCGTACCGTCTCGGCTGAGGCAGCCTTATTCTTGGCGAACTCCTCCGGGGGAACTTTTTGCTTTGGAAGGCAAAAGAGTCCGAAGTAAACTGGAAGACCCGGACAGAGGATCAAAGGATGAGATCTGAAGAGCGAAGCGTGACACCCTGCTAGTTGCTTGGGCGAACAGGTAGAATTGTGGCAGCAATGGAGACTGGACACGCACGATCCTTCCTGACTTGCTAAGATGGGTGAGAAGGGATCCCAAAAACCTCACGTCGTATGTCACGCAGGCTCTTACGGGACATGGGTGCTTTAGGTACTATTTGCATAGGATGAAGCGCGCGAGTTTTATCTATACGAATTCACATGATAGATAAATTATTCTAAAAGAAAAACTACTAAACCTAAGAATGTCCGTTCCTTCATCTAGTTTAGGTACTACACCTACTACTGAACCTGCCAAGACATCCGATTGTAATCCACAGGACTGCAAGTCCGATAAGCAATCTCCACTGAAGCGACCTAGAATGGCCTCCAAAACATCACATTCAACGTCCATTCAATTTGATATTTCAAATAAGACAGCTCTATCTGACCTTTCAAAACGGTTCAATCCCGTACCACTGCCAACTGAACCAGCACCTCCACCAAAGCGTTCATCATACTTTGAAAAACTTGACGTCACAACTAGACTCGAACTTGATCATGGTGTCCAACACATCATAGATGTTCAGCCTGACCTCAGATTTCCACTCCAGTACTTTATGTACAACACTGCTGAAGAGTATCCTGACCTCACCACTAAATCACATCCATACGTTAGTACATTTACACTCAAAGCATACCAACAACTTATGCTGAATGCCTATCTACTAATATGTGACCTCCATTCCAGAGAGTGCATCTCCTATTTCGCACAAGGCTATAAAAGTGACTCACTAAAATCCGACTATTTATCAAAATTAATGAGTTGTTATATCCCTCCTGACCTCGAGATTCTAATCAACAACCTGGCTCCAACCTACGACCCCCAGAGACGACTTCAACTTTACGTCCCATCCCTCGCAGGTTACGACTTCTTATCCGACTTCGGAAGATCCGTCCCACCACAAATGTTCATACTTGCTCACCATCTCCTTGCTTCGACACGATCAAACGCTGATCCTGAGACCATTTTAAGAACCTACTATTCCACCATCATACTAGAAGTTGGCGCTGAAACCTTCACACCATCCAACTTCCTTGGCGGCTATTTCGACAGACTACAACGACCCACAAACCATACTAATTGGCTAAATTCCAGATTTGAGAAAATTTTCAATCCTGTAATTGGTCGCGCCTTAATTCAGAGACCCACCTTAGCTAAGACACGTCTGCAACCTCTACAGTTCCAAAACTTTGAGACAGTCAACCCATACGATTTCCTTCTATGCTATTCAGAAAATAATCTTGAGAAAATTCTTGAAGTTATTACTGACGTATCCAGTTTCATTAAAGCTGAGTCACAGTCCACAAAAATGCTCTGTCAAACTTTAGCAAATTCAACTGGAATTAATATAATGTACCATTCACTATGGAGCGCAACTCTACCAACTTGCCACATGCTTCCACCTCCATCAATCCTATCCCACCTAGATACTGATGAGTTAAACGATGCAGCTTATGCGTGTTACGTTAAATTTCTACAACCAGCACCAGTTTTCAAATCAAAATTGCAACCTCCAGTTAAAGACATCGATCCTTCCTTATACCTAGTAAGTAAAGATCCTTATACTCCAGACAATGCGCCCTTCATTTATGAAGAGTTCGACAAATAGCGACACGTCTATCCTGACGTCCTCTGGTTCCAGCCGTATTCTAAAAATCCTAGCGCTATTAACTTTGCTTTAACTCTTGGACTCTTAATTGAATCCGGAGACATTGACGCTGTTACTATACCCATACCAAATATATGGCTTAGTCTAACAGAAAATAACTCAATATATCTTCAAGGATCAATACCATCCGACTACCTATCCAAATTCATTCCATCCATTGACATCGCTAACCGATTCAGACTATGTTCTAGGATGCTTAATGCCGACGAAGACCAACCCGTTGGTGTAGCATTCCGTGACGCATCCACTGTAATGATTCCACGATTCGGCAACGAACACGTTCGTGCCGATATACGCCATATTTATGGAGCAGTAATCCGTGACAATTGCAACGATCCAGACACCGATTTTACCTACAGCGCATGGAAAGCTTCACAGCCCCCCCACCTTCCGTTCGCCTACACGCACCTGTGGTCATCCTACAGATACGTCTCAAAATCAAACAGTCCAAACAGAAGAGTTAACTTCTACTACACTCTCCGCCAATACTATGGAGAAAGCGTAACTCTATCCCGGACTCGAAATCCAGTCTTACTATTACCATCCTGATTCAAGCAAACCTTATTTTCAGGTATTACGATATTATTCTTTCAACTTTGTTTTGTATTATATCAATATTTATTTTTTTTTTTTACCTTTTATTATATTTTAATTATATACTAACCCAACTTTATATATTAAAATTAAAAAAAAAAAACAAAAAAAAAAAATTTAGTTCGCCCCTGTTGATCGGTTGAAAAAAAAAAAAAAAAGGATGAAGCGCGCCCCTGGTGCGGCTTGCTTGTACTGCCACCACCCTGAAGATACCGTGGAACACACAATATTTGATTGTGCATATTTGGATCCACTTCGGTTGTCAGTGAAGGCTTTTGTTGGCTATCGGAATATCACCCCGAGGGATGTCCAGGATTTGATGTGCAGGCCCTCAGATATCTTGTCCAGCGAGAACGACAGACTAAAGGTTGCCTCCCGACGTGCCACTCAGTCCCTTTACGACATGGTTGTCAACATTCTAATCTCCAAGAAGCAGGATGAAAGGATAGCCGAGGCAGAAGCAAGAGCCAATCTATTGGAAGCCGCTCCGGTAGACTGAGCCCTAAATCAACTTTATTCAAATATTATACTATTAGTTTGTAAGTTGAAGCAATCACAATTGTCTTTATAATGATCTGTATTATTGTTTTTTAAACTTCAATAAACAATGGCAGCAGAGGAGTAGTATTGTTTACATAGAGCCATCTCTGCTGTCGGTTTAAATGGAAAAAAAGAAAAAAGGTGCCATAACTGCTTATGAGTTAATCTCCAAGTTAAATTAAAATATTTAATGTTTATAATCAATATTTAGAATGTATTAATAAATGAATAAAAACATTTTTTCTTCCAATTATCAGTTATCGTTACCAGTTACCATATTCAACATTTGCTGTATATAGTTTGAATTTCAATTTATTTATGAAAAAAACATTTATGGAACCTAATAATTCTTTGATTATTATTTCTGATAGTATTGTAAAGAACACCATCAAAATAATTATTGTTCAAATTTTTCCAGTCATTTTTTATGATAGTTTTACTCATTTGGTTGTGTTATGCATTTTAGAACATCTATTTCATATATTCAGATATCAAAGTAGTATTATAAGCAATCAGTGCCATAACTAGACTATTGAGGCCTGTGTGCATACCAAAATCTTAAGGTCCATTTTTATCTTTTTCTATGCATACCATAAACATTTTTTTTTTTTTAGGAGGGAGGGATAAAAATGTGGATCATTTACAGTTTATCAGAATAATCAACAATTTACTCTAACTCTAAACCATAATACCATAGATGTATTAAAGAATACTCCAAAAGAATAACTATGTACACTTTTTTAAAATTATATATAATATACTTATTTATAGAGGGGCTGTAATAATTTTGAATGCTGGTAAGGGTAGATAGGGAGTCGCTGAAAATTGTTATATTGTTGTCGTCGATATTGGATATAGAATACTCAATAGCTTTAAGAATTGCCAAAGCTTCAGCGGTATATATTGAGTAAGTGTATAAAAATTGAATTGTGGTTTTGTTGTAAATTATGGCCATTTCAACACACCCTTTTTACTGGAGGTATTAGGGTATATGTGAGTTTTTAGATGCGTCTTAGAATAGTACTCTTTGAATACATTTATGTAAATGATGGGGCAAGTGAAGTTCTTAGGGAATTTGTATAAATAAGTTTAATATCCATACTGAATTGCCGTGGAGGATATATAGGATTGTCTAGTTGTATTATGCTTCCAAGATTGTATTTTACGTAATCATTGTTGAAGATTTGTTTTGGGTGGTGTGTTAGACCTTGGGGTATTCTTGCAGCTAATTTTGACGTTTGTTTTTTCCACCGTGTTACAACGGGAAGAATCCCTACATTGTTTAAGATACTTTTGATGAGGCTGAATTGGAAGGCACCAATAGAAAGACGGATTCCGAAGTTATGAATTGGTTCCAGAATTTTTAAGTGTGTAGTTTTGGTTAATGAAAAGATTGGAGCACCGTAATCAAGTTTCGAGAAGATAAGGGTTTTGTGTGTTTTATGAAGTGTTTGAGAATGGGCACCTCATGAGGTGTGGGCAAGGGATTTAATAATGTTGAATCTTGACGAAGTAGTGATTTTTAAGTGTCGAATGTGAGGGATCCATGAGGTATTATAGTCAATGTTGACGCCTAAAATTTTAACTTTTGATTGGTTTTTGACAACATGATTACCAAAGTTAATGTGAATTTTACTCTTTGCCCTCTTTTGGTTAAAGACGATAAAACTAATTTTTTTCAAGGAAAAAGCAGAAACCGGTTATTTTTGACCAGGGCATTGACAGTTTGTTTTTAGGACTCTTGTAGTATATGTTGAATAGAGGTAATATTTGAGCTGCGGAAGAGAATGGTTAAATCGTCAGCATAAAGCAGAGGTATGTTAGGTCGTGTTATATCTTCAGAAATATCGTTCATGGCAATCAGAAAAAGGGTTGCGGAATGGTAGAGCCTTGGGGACTCCATTATCCTGAGTAAAAGTGTCTGAAAGTGTGTTGGAGATTTTTACTTGGAAGGTCCTGTACTTGGAAAGTTAGAGATAAAGTCAAGCATGTTACCTTTAGCAACTATTTTGTTAAGTTTTTCTATAATTCTGAGATGTCGTATGCTTTAGCAATATCAAAGCTGATCATTTCCAGTTTTTGCTTATTACGTTAAGGATGTGTTTATTTCGGTTTTGATCGTTAGAAGATTATTTATAATGGTTCTGTTGCGTTGGAATCCATTTTAAAGGATGAGAGGTGGTTAAAGTTTTCAAAAAATCATGTTAGCCGGCGGTTGATAATTTTTTTTAGAAGTTTGCTAGGGTATTAAAGAAATAGATTTTTTTCTTAGAATTTGTTTTAGACTACCATTTTTACCTCCAGAAATGGTAAATGGTGTATTTTCTTAAGAAATAATTCCAATCATTCCGACAAAATGTTAAAAAATTACTGACTAAATATTAAACAAATTATATGATAGAAAATGCTAAATTTTCAAAAGCATGTGAAACATTTCATTTTAAATTCAATTTGTTTTTTTACTCAAATCATCCAAATATTCATCAATTTATAAATGTAATCATTTTAAATAAATACTTATGTGGTAATGAATAGCATAAATACACCCAGAAAAGACTTTATTTTAACAAAAATATGGTTGTAAAATAATTTAATAATAGTTGTATAATAATATTTTCTTATCCATCAAAATGTAAATTTGTATTGTAATACTTTTTATGCATATTTTTTGGTATACTTTTGTATTTTATTGTACATGTCTTGCCAATTTTTACCTCCTATAACTTCTCATCCATATAACTCATAATACCAATATACCATAGTGAATGAAAATATGACAATCGACCAAATTTAATCATTAAAAAAAAAAGTTGTGATATTTGTCAGACAACCTTCTCACGGTCTTTGCTGCGTAACGATAGTAGGCTGAAGTTTGGGAATTATTTAATACACAGAGCATATCTCAGGAATCAATACTCACACACACACCGGATGTCATGCCTAACATAATCGTTATGATTGCCCCTCCCTTTGCTGACTAATATTGGCTTTGTTTTTAGCTGTGTTGTTCCACACTGATGTCTGGAAACCAGCTATAAATGTACCTCTATATATATATATATACATAATTTAATGTATTTATGCACGCAATATTACTGTATTATATTATCATGCATTATTAATATTATATTACGTGTGAGGTGATGCCGTACGAGGACGACGCGTGTTTTTATAGAAAGACAACAACATATTAATAAAAATAATAGTATACAATATTATCGTACGAGCAGCGTGTCCGCGAAACACGCCGCCGCCACGCTATAGTCAACCGCTATAATAGAGGAGAGGCAGCTCTTCGAGTGAAATGTGTTTGTGTATAATTAGAGGATGGATGGCCTGCGCTGCATCGCTCGCAAGACTCGGGTGATTTATACGCCGCGTACGTATATATGACATTCTATCCGTCGACTACTACTTCTACTTATGCTGGTGTAGCGCGCGCGACACAAAGCATCATTTACGGGGCGTACAGTGTATTATTATTACTATTAGTATATATATATACACACATTGTATAGAGTGCGGTCGACGAGGACCTCCAAAGAAGAGCCAAATGTCTGCGTGTGTGTGTCGCCGCGATCTTGTTAAATCGTGTACGCTCACGTGCGTGCGTGCGTGCGTGCGAGAGAAAGAAAGAAACAGAGAGACAGAGGACGATGACGAGCAAGCGTATATATTATTATTATGTTACATTTTAGATATATTATAGTCGTTGTCGAGAGACGTGTGCATGTGCGGCGGCGTGTCGAGGGAGAATGCCACCAGATGACGATCTCGTCGTCTTTTATGCACGCGTGTGAGTGTTTGTGTGTGTATGTGAGAGAGAGTATACCGCTGTGACCGTGTATACCGCGTGTATCGGCCCGCGGGGGCGTTTCGGGAGGACGGCGGCGGCGGTGCCTCGCGGATGATTGATGGTCGGCAGAGGTGTTGCGACTCTCCACGTATTGTACCTACTTGTATTATATTATACACACGCACGATGGAGTGAGTAGGTACGCGAGAGCGTGTGTGTTCGCGTCGTCTTTAATTAGTTTCGTTTTTCCACGTTGTTATATATATTATGTATAGTATATTTTATCATTCGTTACAATATATGTATATTATTTAGACGCGTTGTTTCCGTTTCCGCGACCAACCCATAACCTTACGTTTTTGTGGATGACAATATTATATGGCGTACAATATATAAAACTACAATATGCAGTGGGTACACAATAATATCCAGTACTTGGCTTGGAAATGAGACGGTATAGACAGTTTGATGAAACGAAAACAGATTGCGATACATCGTGGATGTCTATCAATCTACAACCGTTGTTCGCACCTTATACACCAAAATATCAAACAGAATTATTAGATAGTATCATTCTGTTTCACTGTAACAGATTATATCAATATTTTACTAAAACTATTAATTTTTAATTTCTAATATTCATTTTGTAATATGATAAAAAATCCTAAATTAAGTACCGTCATATATTATGAATCCTTATCCGAAAGTAAGTGAGAGGTACCTACGCTAAAATATTTGCAATCAAGTTAAGGTACTTAGTCCTCTAACATTCCATTCCTTAAATAAAGTACTGAATAGTTTCATGATATTATGCCATAAACGAGGGATAATCGCGATGCTACCACTCGACAAAAGTTTCATTCGCGAAAACAACAGAGATAATATTATGATAATCGTAGTCTTCGTGGTTGCTCAAAGTCAAAATATAACACGCCAGGAGACTTATCGTCCTCTTATCCAATAACCGAGTCGATGAATTGCTGCGAAACGCGTTTTTATAACAAGGTCGTTGAATGGAAATATCAGAACAATATGACTATACCTACACAGGGCTACTGTTTTCCGATTTCCTGCTGAATAATTTTATCTCCGCACAATAATGTAGGTATGTTATTATAATGACAGTACATCGTTTGCTAATTTTCAGCTTGAAATTTAAAGCTTGTAATGTACAATTTTCAAATATCGTATAGGTATTTATATTTAAAAATACAAACGTATCTAATTGTTTAAGTATGCCTACTACAACTACCTACTACAACTGATGTGTACGGGTGACTCGTAACCACGACCAACACATAGACTCTTATCACAATATTTGTATTATAATATGTGTATTATATTATATTATATTTATTATTTTATACTATAAATTATGCATATGTATATAATTTGTGTTTACTTACGATATGTGAATTATAATAAATATTTAATTTTCAAGTTCAACCATTAATTAGTCTTAGAAGTTATTTTAATATGTGGTGTACAACTTGTATACATTTCAATATTTTTCATACCCTTATATTTTTCAATATGTTAATGCTCAAACAATGCATGATATTCTGTCCCAAGAAACAGACGATTCGTGAACGATGACCGGCAATTATAGTAGGCATATTGTATAAATTAAATATTTAAATTTAGAAAACAGTACTCTTTTAGATTTTTTTACAATTTTAAAAATGTTTGTTTTTTTTTAATATGCTATAATTTCCATGTGATTTGTTTTGAATTTTAATTATCATTGCAGTCTAAGATTTGATTTATAAGATTGCCCTAAGTCCCTAACCTAATCTATTCTATTATAGATTTGATTATTTTTGTTTTTTTAAGTGGTTTAAACTTGATATCTTGTCGCATTGTTTCAGTATGCTTTCAATAAATATATTTATGAAACTCGGACGTCGAGAACGAACTATAATGTACAAACGTTCAAGTTTTTTCTTAAAAATTCTGAGTGCATAATTTATTTTTTACTGTACACATTTTATTCTAAATTCTTTATATTCGTTAAATCAACGGCAACTGCAAGAGCTTTTCGCATTAACTAAATCGCAAAGATTTTGCTTCTAGTGTCCTTTAGAATATGAGGCTATTGAGGCTTGTGGTCCAGTTATACTGTACAGTATCTATTGTTCACCTATTGAATCATCGTCAAGATTAAGCCGCTATGAATGTAAAGTATACTCATAATTAAAATCGCTATATGTGTACTTAGATAAATAAAAACAAAATGTATTATTGTTCAATCCCGTTTCTGACGAATTCTGGGTTTTGGAAGTTGTATAAGAAACATCGTGTGTGCATTCACACGTTTTTATCTCATTTGGTTTAAAATTTTTATTTTTGGTAAAAATGTATTACGATATTAGGTACATCGGTATCAGCCTCTGATTGATTCCTAAGTAAATGTAACCGTCAGAAAAAATCTACGTACCTGGCAACCAAATGTGTATAAAGCTATACATAATAACATAACAAAAACTTTATACTTTACAGGATAATCAAAGTTTACAGTTAAAAGAATCACTCTGTATTTATTTTAGGTACTGGATAGGTAGACAATATAATATTAAAATAGTACAATATAAATATGTCGTACCATCACAGACAACATTAGTACATTCATTAGCATCCATTAGTTGGATGCCTGTGAGCTTAAGTACCTGCTTGAGTATAGATCAGATAATCTATAAAAATTGGTAGGTATGTATTATAAATTAAACTAATAATTCCTTAAATTTCCAAAACAATTAAAAATAATTGATAAGATTAAAAAAAACTTGCAATCATTGATTATAAATACTAGTAAAGACTTAAAAAATTAATTAATGATTATAAAAGCAAGAGCACCTTGAATATATATAATTTTTACCTTGGATTATCGTATTATAATCAGCAGTGATGCAAGTACCAATAAAAAAAAAAATAATAATAATAATAAATTGCTTCTTCCGTTTATTAACTAATATTCCCAGTTACCACAATCTACAGCTGCTGAGATAGATTTAATTTCAATTTAATTATAAAAAAACAATATTGTGTCAATTTTGGTGTCAAGTTATCAGGTTACACAACTAAAATAATTTTTAATAGAATAAAGAAAAATTAGAAACAGAAATTATTTATATCTTTGTATTACACCAAAAAAATGTAATATTATTTGTAATGAAAAATTATGAATTACGACATTTAAATTTCAATAATAGGTACAATAAGTTATGTCTATGTACATCATAAAATAAATCAGTGTTTTTCTCAGTTTTAAATTAAAAATTTTTCATTTTATTTTATTATTATCCATATAACTATTATGCCATATCAAAATATATAAGTAAATTGTATCTATACATTATAATATATATATATATATATATATATATACCTACATCATGCTTGAAAAAAAATTTCTATTTACAAAATGTCTAAGTGTACATTTAATTATTTTATATTCGATTTAACTTTTGGTTTACAAACTCAACAATCCTAGAAAACGATTCAAACGTTCGTTATCAATTCAAAATTTTACCTTAACGATAATAAAATGTATTATTTCATATATTCCTACCAAAAAATGATTACAATTGAACAATATTGAGTAAACAATTGATAATGAATATATTTTTCACTTTGGACCAGGTTTTTTTTTTTTACTTCCTTTCAGTGAACAAGACGTGCCAAACACATATTAATTGAAAACACATATATGCGAGAACGTGACTGATGATAGTCTGTGTATAAAATAACTTTTCTTTTGGCTGTGAAAACAAACGGATTTTTTATTAAGTGCCAAGATCTGACGTTGCATATAATGATGAAAAATAAAATGCTATTTTAAAGTCTGGATTTCACATTAAATGTGAAATTTTAAAGCTGAAATCGTCTATAATAAGCAGACGGACACCATTCTAATAGAACATAAGTCACTACGGAAATCGTAAACTTACAATAACATTAAAACTTAGTAGATACAACATGATATCAACATATGTAGATAATATAACTTAATAACTATGCTTGGTCGGGTTAAAAGCAAAACAGTTTTCGGCGGATTTGAATACCTATTAATATTGCCATGTAAACAATATTTAATATACGTTTTTACGGGAAATAAACATCATAATAACATACTGTAAAACGTATATACACAATATTATATATTGACGAGTTTCTTTGAAGTCTGCGCGCCGAAAAAAATAAATTCGTAGCCAGTCGACGGAGTACAAAACGAACGGTCGTCTGCAGTGCATTATTATTATTGCGTTTTACCGGATATATAATACTTATAGGCGTTGACTCTGACAATGATTATACTACCGAAAAACAAATGCAACGCATTAGAACGTCATATAATAATAATAATAATACTATAATAGTACGCGTATTCGCAATGCAGAGGAGAAGAACCTTGCAAGACCTATAAAATTTTTTTTTAGATCTTGCTCTAAATTGTCGACGTATGAAGAAAACACAAAAATCAAGCATACAATATAAGGTAATAATAATATCGCGTGTAACCCGACTGCGTGGGGATAACTGGTCTGACCTCGGCCAGTGTTCCCGTTGGGCTCGTAGGTTTTATCAAAATTCATAGTATTGTAATAAATTTATTGTACTATTATTTGACTATGATTTCATCGATCTTAATTTCATTTCCTTATTAATTATATAAATACCTCCTAAACGGACTGAATGAGTGCATCACGGAACACAATAGCTGGTACAGTGGGCCAGCGATAAAATAATAAACAAAAATACCAGCGAGGAGCTAATATGATGATGTCCTGGGAAGGAAAAACACTTGTGAATAAGTAATATTATCGCGGAATCGAAGTTTATTCACGTACAATCGATAATTGCATATTTACGATGATAAATGCAATACACGCAAATGTATTTGAATGTTTAAAATTGAAAATTAAATGCTACAAAGTGTGTTTTGCACACATTCTTACTATAATTTTTCTAAACGATTATGTACTATGATCACGTATAATAGAAATTGATTGATTTGACTATATCGTTATATATTATTTAAAATGTCGAAATTTAATACTATATAATTATTAGCTACTATACAATAATAATTAACACGTGCAATAAATATTCACCTCTTGCAGGTTTAAAAAAAAATGCGTATTAATTAATACAATATTTGTATTGTAATATTTGTTATTGTGATTTGTCAAAAACGTCTTGACTAACACAAAATACATTAATTTTTGCTATTTATGTAAAATATGTTACACAAATTAATTTAAAATACGCGCAAATGATGAATTATTATGTGGCAAAGCAGCCACATATTTTCTTCTATACACCTGCATTGGTATAAATAGTGAACTTGAGGGGGCTAAGTGGCCAAAATCTGAACAAGCCCTCCCCAAACAATGTATGCATAAAAATTATTATTTTACTTTCTCCTGACTTTGTCCAATAGGATTGAACTATATACTTAAAAAATATATCAGGGGAATAAAACTCCTCCTTCCCTCCTGGTATTTGGAATTTTGTTTGTTTTTACCACTGTTCTGTACCTACTAACTGAACACTGCATGCCCACGATACATTGCAAACACGAAATCGGTGTTACCCAAGCCCTTAAATACTTCACTATTTTTTCTATACAATTCTGCCATTATTACCACATAATATACTTAAAGTTTAACTGTTGAAATTTGTATAGAAACTGTACAATTGTTTGTTTCTAAAATTCTGATAAAAAAAAGTAATAAAAAAGTCACGGTCAATATAACATAATTATTAATCAAAAACATTCTACAACACAGTGGAGCATCGCGAATATATATTATATTGTTGTTCCGTAATTACCTACATTATTATTAAGTTACTATTACTCTGGTAGTTTATATTATTTGTTTGATTTATTGAAATAGCGTTAAGATGTAATCGTGTGATACGATTGATATAATTGTGACGTTATCTATGCAACTGTATTTTTTAATTTTAATTTTTTCGATTAACCAAATAAAATAATTATCAACAAATTATTAATATATTCTAATAATGTAATTATAACTATGTGTATTAATGCGTTAATTAATACAAGTGAAGTTAACTTTACTTTTTTTATTTACTAAATACATTAACATTACAGTTTTTAATTTTCCCCAATTGTTAAATGAAATATATATTTTAATTACGCGAATTTTCAATAATACTATTTAATACTCGTAAGCTATTATACGTTTATAATATATAACCACTATTGATGTCCTATTTGTGTCGGGTAATCTGAGCAAATTATTTTATAATAATAAAACAAAATTCAATAGGGTATTTTAAAATAAAACTAATTGGATTTGTGCTTATGTTATAATATGTAAAAATATCTCATACATTTGCCCAACGTTGCATGAAAAAATAAACAATAATTATTGCCAGTACCTACATAATATTATGGCATTATATTTAGTTGGTTATGACATGCGTATTGTGTAGGTATATCATATTATTATAATACTGCTGTGGCACAAATGCAATACCCAAATCGCGGTAGTCATGATGGGTATCATCCATTTACCACCCTCAAGCGTCAAGCCAAGTACCAATTATTGTTGATGTAATAATAAGTGGGTATATCTATACGTAGCACAGATAGCGGACCGTAATATTTTACTACCGCACTGATAGTCATCTCGACGTGGGTTCAAATGCCACATTTACCGATTATAATATTAATAATTGTCAAAAGCGGTTATACCTACGAATATTATATATATATATATAAGGGCAGATATCGCGTTATTTGTAAGTATTTCGATCGATCGATGCGTTAGGTATGGTCGTTTGCTGTTGGCGTCCTTGTTGACTTCGATTTTGGAGAAGTGAAAAATGTTCGATCACACCTGCAGCGATGACGGCATCAAAAATCGGAAATGGCAATTTGATTTCGGCCGTCAGAGTTATCGTCACCCAATCGGCTTGTGCGTATCGCGGCGTGTTATTTAAAGTTTTGCAATAAAGATCGAAAGTATCTGTGCAAGTCCAGTAGCATTTATACACCGACATTTGTTTTATTGTATATGCCCTGTACTAAATTCGTATGATTTTTTTTCATATTGCTATTATGTATTTAAATTATATTTTTTGTATTTTTAGATCAATCGGATATATTATATTAAAGTCAACATATGTGCATTGTGCATATAATATCAATATGATTGTAATTTATAATATAAGTATAATACTAACAGTTAATGAGGAGTGTTTAAAAACATCAAAATCGATATACAGTCGCAAATATCATTAACTCAAATTTATTTTTTCGTCCCTTGAAGTGTTAATAAATTGTGATGTTTGAGGTAATTAACTAGGAATATTTTTAATCTATATTCGAATCTATATTTATATTCCCCTTGCAGAGATTCGAGTCATAGACTCGACTGCATTATGTATGATAATATGATTTTAACCGATAACAACTTCTAAGAAAAAAAAAATTACTAGACCGGTTGCACTTATATTCCTTTAAAATCTTTTTGAATTTTCGGTCCAATTGACCAAGTGGGTAATACGTTTTAATATAATATTATGTTTAACACACATTTATAACGGCGAACAACGATGATTATATCATATACGTATATAAATATATTTTCACTGCAGTTATTATAACAAGCCAACTGCAACACATGTGCAACTATATAAATTATAATAATTTTTGTTCAGGCAGTGTATTGGATTCTTTTTTTCATAATAATATGTATAATGTACGATCGGAAATCACTAGCAGCTGTTAGGAGAGGATCATTTAGCTGCGGGTAGCCATAGTGCGCTTATAATAATATATCATAGATCGTTACAAAACAACAAAATGTTGCTGCAGTGTGCCGCCGTGGTCGTAGTTATCTCCGAGTTCTCCGAAACGAATCCGTCTCTGCTGCTGCAGTCGGGTTCCGCCTCATATACGCGTATCTGCTGGTCATCGTCGTCTTTGTCCGTGATATATCATCATTAATACGATAATTTATTACAATACCGGAGTCTTCGAAATATTATACGGTTCACATTTAAATCGTATATAATATAAGGTCACGTGGAGACACATATATTATTTTATTATATTATAATCACCAAGGACGACACCCTCCTCTGCGATATCGTGCGTACGCTATTTTTTTTTCCGGTCGAAAACGACGAGAAAAGGGACCGTCGCCGCCCGAACGGATAGGGACCCTCACTGCTGCAGCCTATGTACGACCCGTGCGTGTATATGTATATGCATATAATATACTGACTTTACCAGTCACCCAGCCACTCGCTCACCCTTACACACGCCTCGCGGGGACAAATTTACGACCCGAACTAATTATGTAACAATCAACGGAACACGAGACCCGGCGGATCGACAGTGACGTTGGTGGTCCATAATATACATTATATATTATATACTGCAACACCGAAACACCGCTGACCACCGACCGCCGCTACAGCAACGACAACTGTCGTCGTTTTGTTTTTTTTCCGTTTCCTACCCTCTGCTACAGCCTGCGGGGTAAATTACTAATACAGCAGCAGCAGAATTGTATGTGTATTGCATGTTGAACATTTGGGTGACTTGTTTCACGCCAGTGTATATTAATATATTGCCATCGTCGTGTGTATGCTTAAGCCATATATACTGTGGAATGACTGTCTGAAATGATGTGCAGGAAAAATCATCGGGACGGAGACGTTTTAAAACTCTTTAAAGTATAATGTTTCGAAAAACCGAACTCGAACTTCTTTTACACACATTCTATACATTTTTTCCTCGAAATATAGATGCAACGGTAGCACTATATAAGAGCATATCCACACGAGTATTTGGAACATTTTAGTAATAGTCATCTACAACAACTGCGTGTAAACGGGCAAACTTTCAGACGAAATTACTGCAGTACACACTTCAAAAGTTGTCTTTAAGTTTAAGTAATAAAAAGTCATAAAATATTGTAATTTTTTTGGTGTCGCTTATCGGCAGATTACACACCGTCGACTGTTATCTCAGTCGTATTTTTTCACTAATAAAATGATAATTTGAAAACATTATTTAATCAGGTAAAATGTATCGAACATTATCATATCGACCATAACCGCTGCAAGTTTTAAATGGAATGAGTATTTACTTTACAAGGATTAATAGATAGTCGACTACCATTGTAATTTCAACTAGATTATTAATCAAGGGAAACTTAGTGTCTATTTTGTATAAATACCAAAGCCTGGATAAATTATGTAAGTACATTTTTAAAACTTGATATCATAATGGCATCTAAATTAGGCTACTCAGATTTTTAAAATAAAAATACAGAACAGACATATTAAATTTTTATATAAATATATATATATATATATATATATATATACAGTAAAACCTCCTTATAACGGACACCTCTATTAGACGGAAATCTCCTTACAACGGTCCTGTATAATATACACAGTATGTCTGAAAAATTCCCGAACCAAAGTTAGTAAAAACACATATTTAAAAATAAACAAATTTATTTACATCAACCCTATACAAATAGTCCTTGTCTAGTTATACACTTGTTACATCGTTTGTAAAGCTATTCAAACGCTCTGGAGAACTCATTTTGCGGAATTGTCTTTAACTGCTTTGTACAAGCTCTTTGAATTGCAGGAATGTCATCAAAAAAGTGACCTTTCATCTTCAACTTGAGCTTTGGAAATAAAAAATAATCTGCAGGAGCCAAATCTGGTGAATAGGATGGATAAGAGAGGACGGTGATTTTATTTTCAGCGTAAAAATGTGTTAAAAGTGTCGCTGTGTAAGCTAGAGCATTGTCATGCAAAAGAGTCCAACTGCCCGGAAGGTGGTATTCGGGTCGGATTCGATGAATACGATGCATCAGGCGCTTCATCACTTCTAAATAAAATTTAGCATTCACCATCTGTCCATTTGGAACAAATTCACGGTCTTTTGAATCGAAAAATGCAATTAATATTGTTTTGATTTTTGCTGCCTCACTTTTGTTGGTCTTTGAGCTCCCGGATTTAACCACGCTGAGGTTTGCCGTTTGGTTTGAGGGTCATACATGAAACACCAACTTTCATCGCCCGTTATAATTATTTTAAAAAAAATTGGATCGCTGTCGGACAGTTTCAATGAAATCTCGGCTGCAAGAAAGACGTGTTTGTTTTTGTTGATCGGTCAAAAAATGTGGAACAAAACGTGAACAAATTTTTCGACGGTTCATTTTTTCAGTTAAAATTATACGTACTGCATCTTTACCAATGTTAAGCTTTTCTGCTATGATCCGAAGAGTAAGATGAGGATGTTCGAGCAGTAGCGCACGCACTTTCGAAGCATTTTTATCAAAACAATATAGGGAATATTTGAGACTGAAATATACTTACTATACTAAATCAAAAGTTTAATTCATAAGTGACAAGGAAGTTCCTACAAATATTGTTTTTACTTTATTATTTCATGATTAAAATATTATATATAAATTAAATATTTTCTTTTATATTTTTTTTTATATAAAATATTATGTTATTTTATTAACTTTGTTAATTTTATTGTTATAGTTATAGTGTCTGAATAAGGTGATTCAAATGGTTATCATACAAATGTATTCA
>JACXSJ010003294.1:0-26430 GCA_014851325.1 Pentalonia nigronervosa
TTAATATACGAAACGGTGTTTCAAACGTACCGATACGACATGCCTCATATATAACGGGCACTGGTAATAACTACAGGATATGGTGGTTACGGTACTTTGTAACCAATGGGCTAATGTTTTTAACCACGTGGATCTATTTAAACGAAAAGTGGCGCGGATTAGTGGAAAAAAAATCGAATTCAAACACCGCATACGAGATAATCGAAATCCCATTTTCATTATTGGCTCGAGATAGGGGAAAAAACCGTCATCGACGATTGTGGCACACTTTGCTGGAGTGTGAATATGATGATGGCATAATTTTATATTATTATTATCGTCATCATAACAACCGCAATGCAACGCATTCGGTTCACATACCGGTGCTGCTCATTCTCCAAAAGCGTGTTCAGAATCATAATTCGGGACAGGCCTGATTATAAAAATAATTTGTATAATATACAAATATATTTTGTGTATATTAAATAGTTCAAAATCAGAATGGGTCCGCACCTACCAGGCCTATACCAGCTTGACACGACTCTGTCATTCTCCAGAAATTCAAGAGAGAATTTCTTGATGAAAAACGACCGACGGTTAGGACTCGAAGCACCGCCGTTATTCTCAGTGGGCAAGCACTAAATAGGTACCTCCGTAATACTGACGGATCGATGGAAATCATGAGTGTGGGGATAGAAGATAATAATAATATTATAACAAAAAGTATATGAGTGTGTGCACGTGCGTGAATTTTAACGACGTGGTACGGGCATAGTTGTAGACGACGACGGACGGGTCGTATTCATTCGGTATCGTTCGTATAGGACTGGATTTCCAAGTCAGAAAGAGGAAATAGTAATATTATATTGCGATAACGAGGAGGAAAGAATAATATAATCATACGGTTGCGCGCGGTGGACCTTCATCTGTTCGGGTGTCAGATCTCGCGGTAAAGTCTTTGAACACTTATATACCATATACGTATATATATATATATGTATATATATATATATATATATATACACACCGTATACCAACTGCGGTTGACTTCACGTCGCCGCCGCCACAACCCGTGTTTAACGTCAGTATGGTGTTTTCGTGATAATTACCCGCCGCCACTGTTGCCACCGGATCTCGTGGTGTTATTGTACACATAATCAGAACGTATTTTTTTATTCATATATTTTTATTTTTGGTACGTGTCGAGAACGATCTCATCTGAGACCACAATGGGCGCACATTACACGAAGGCATTATTATATTCTATACGAGTAGGTACTTAGTAAATCGTTACCGTATTTTTTTTATTTTTATAAATATATATATACAATAGGTATGTGTTTGAACGGGTACAATAACAGTGGGTGCACACCGAACAAAAAACGATGAAAAAAAACCGACGACAAATCTACACACAACACAGGAAATCGTCCATGAAAACAAACACACAGATATTATATATTATTATTATGCCTACATTGTAGTCGGGCGGTATACCTACACCACCGCGTTGTGTCGTTTTCTTTATCTTTCGTCACTATATTGTATTATACATGTGCATAGGTACATATAAATATAGCATACAGTTTAACAGGCGTATTGTGTTATATTCTTCGCTGCCGACGGGGAGAGAGGAAGCCGCCGCGTTTTCCTAATTGTAAGCATCGGTTGAGATTTTTTTTCCATCTTATTTTTCCGAAAGACAGAACGCTTCGAGAAACGTAATGACGACAGCGAGTGGGCTGGGGGGAGGGAGGTAAACAGAATACTCGTCGTAATAAGCCTCGACGTCTCGGACGGTTTTTTTTTTTATTATTTATTTACCTTTTTATTCGTTGCGCACACGTCGGTCCCGAAGGCCAATGGCCGGCACATTCGCTCGTTCAGTGCTACTCAAACACGCGCAAACGTTTGTAATATATAAAATATAAATAAATGCACAAAAAATTAACACCATCCACATACTAATCATATATCGGTCCACAAAATTACAATATATTACCATTAGAAATTAAGAATAGTAAGTTTCTGAAGATTATTTTATACATTAGTCCAAAAATGTACAACATATTACCATTAGAAATTAAAAATAGTAAATCTCTGAAAATTCTTTAAAAAAAATGTACACTTTAATTACTACAAGAAAAAAATATATACATTAATAATGATGATGATTTTAGTAATTATTGATAATTTTAGTTTTATAGGTAGCTTCTTATTGCATTATTTAACTACACGATTTTTAACATAATACTATATTATGTAATGTAGAACAAAAAATATATATATTTATATCTATTAATATTGATATTCTATAAGACAAAAATGTAATATTTAATGAATTTGTGTTTCGAATTGTGATCTCATACCCCCCTCTCCCCACACGAACATATTCAGTGAGGCTCGTTATCTTTTTGAAAAACGAATAAACATAAAAAGAAAAATAATATCATATTAATATTATACCCGTACAATACCTATCACCGTAGTCGTAATAATATATTATAATATAGCCAGCGAGTGATCGGTTACCGCGGTGCAAAATCGTACGATCGTCGCACACGACTGCTGTAAATAATTTTTTTTTTTATAAATTATTATTTAACGCGTTGCAGCTCGTGCACACTAATCAGTTCTGCTCGAACAGATCGACGTACAGCCTGTGCACGTACCTACAATATACCTATATTATAATGTTTCAAACCACTATAATAATGCTACACACAACAGACAATGCTGCAGGTATAACGAGATCGCGTCGTATACTCATCGTCGGACCCCCGATATTATCCCTAAGCCCGTGTCGATGAACACATACCGGGTAATCGTGTTTCGATCTCTGCGTGGTTGTCGCAGTCGTGTGCCCCCTCAGCATCACGACGACGCCGTCGCCGTCGCGTGGCGCCGCCGTCCGGTTTTCACGACGTTCCGCTCAAGAATTATATTATGGTAGGTATACCTATTATTACAGAGGAGCCATGTGCGGGTATTATTGCGCGTACGTGGACAGTCCGCACGCGTCTCGTCGGTATTAGAAGAAAAAAATTGTGTTTTTTTTAATTTTAAGATCATAATAATATATACGACTCCGCCTGCATCGGTGGCGATCCAGGGCACGCGCGGCCGTGTAACGCGCTGTAATAACAGACCAACGCCGAGTCCGAATGCCATTAAACGAATCCAAAAAGGACATCGTCGTTTCCACGCGCCGGAATTGCAAAAATATGCACGAAAATTATTAACTATGCATAGCCGTATGCAGACTATATTTTTTACATACGATTGACGTCGCTTCTCAGTACATTTTTGAATACGCGGCGCAAGTTCCTTTAAAGGGCTTGGAACCGAAATTAAAAATACCAATATTATTAACAGGAACCTTTTGAAAATATTGGAACCGGAGTCTTACAGAAACAATTTTTTAGATTTTCTCAGGAATCTAAACCGGAACTGGTACCGATATTTGTCGGTATAGGATTTTTCGGTTTTATTCGATTTAAATTTTATATATTCAGGTGAGTAATCGATCAAAATATCCAAGGACAAAATATCCAATTTTAAAATTTTTTTTCACTTTTTGTCCACTTTTGCTACTATTACAGAAAATATTTATCCTGGCTTTTTTTCATTAGCTTTTGCAAGTTGAAGAATTTCGTATAGATATTTTGTGACATTGATTTTACCAATGTTTTTAGTGTATGTGAACAAATGTTCTGTTTTGACGTGTGGTTCAGAATGATTCAATGCCGTTTCTAATATTCCAGGACATTTTAATAAATTTGATTTCATGCAGCGCCATGACATTCTGTTGATACTTTTATATTTTACAGTATACATTTGTCTTCTAAATACGCCTCTTAATCCACCTTTGTTTGATCTCGTTACTTCCATACTAACAATCTAACTTAATTTTTAATAAATTTATAAATAACACTACTACGTTAACACGAAAACCGAACAATGTTGACGACGATGAAAACAATAATGACGTATTATAAATTTATCATAAACGATAACTGTAATGTGTCTGAGTTTGAAAACTAGACATTAAATGTAGTATATGACCATATAGGTACATATAATAATAATAATAATAAATAATAATTAAGTAAAATCGTTATAGTCACTCACATTTGTCAATAATTTAAACGATAAGATACGTGTAGATATATTATGATGTGGCGTCTCATGAAATTTCCAGGTTGAAATACAATTATTATTATATTATTTTCTATCTTATTATAGAATTTTATTCGTTAAGTCAAAATATTTGAAAATTTAATACAAGGCTTCTCACCCATTGTTACAATATCAGTTTAAAAATATTAAAAAAACATATGTAAGATTTTTTTTATAACGTTTTAAATGATAATTTATAAAAACTATATATATATATATATATATCTACATTTTTAAAATTGGATATTTTGGCCGTTGGATATTTTGTCCTTGGAATATTTTGACCTAAATTCATTTAGGTGGGGATACTTAATAATAGTTAATTTATTAAATTTGGTTGATGATGTAAATATTTACATATTAAACATTATAAATTTAATATTTCTATAATCTATAACAGTTCCAAAAAACGATAAAATATGAGCAGTTACTAAAACAAAAATATATAAATAATAAATATTGTTATTCCCCTGTTAGTTAGTTAAAACCCGTCATCATGGTTATTTCCCTATAGTTTATAATTTATAAGTAGTTTTGGATGACGCCGCCTGGTGATGTCGATGAGTTAATAAAATGATTATAAAAACGATCATAATACGCACCCGTATAATACATAGTGATCAGAATGTGACGAGAACTAATAATTAATAAATAATCGTATATCTATCTACACTTTTTTATTTTTATATAATTTCTGAACAGTTTCTTATAAAAATAAAATAGGTCTAAATGAGCAACAACGAATAATTTGTAGTATTGATTAATGGTTGATTACTCGTTTAAGCTATTGAATAATTAAGTGCACGACTGAATATCGTGTCTTTAATAGCCCATTAAGATAGCTATAATTAGATCTTAATGTTTTAAATAACATGTACAATTATTAATTTTTAATTTTTTTTTTTACTTTTTGAAAAAATTATATCTCTCAATACCAGAATCGAAACCTTTATTCTGTAATTTTAAGAACCGGAACACAAACCTATATCGAATTTAATTTTTTTAAAAGAACCTAATTGGAACCGAAACCAAAAAAATCATTCCAAGATTCTTCAAACCTTCTCTCGATAAAACGGCGGCAGTGTGTCGTTTTTGCGGTACCAGTCTGCGGAAACCTCGACGGTGACTTCACCGCCAGAGTTTCACTATTCCGAACGATTTTCCACCCATAAAAGATTTTAATGCCGAACAAATCATAATATTATATCAAAATATTGATAATAATTACTGCCCCGCGTATTATAACGTACAATAATAAAACGGCGGGTGATATAGTGATGGTGCAGATTAGCGGTCTGGTGTGTGCACTCGGCTGTAGGATATTACTATGCGAGGTGTCGCGTCATTATTATGGTATTGTAATGCTGCGGTGAATTAATAATAATTATCGAAAACGTATCTACATTAAACCAGTATGGTACTTATACCATTTACAAATGTTGTGTGACTCACGCTAAAATCAAATTGTAAAGTTCTAAAGTGTAAAAACAAAAAAAAAACACAATTTTTTGGTTCTGTTAGCTTTTGCAATAAATGGATAGGTTTCGTTTATTAACGTCAAAATAACAACAAATCAAATAATCTTATATAAATTAATACAATTAAACTATATTAATATTTGTTATAAGCATAATAGTTACGTTAGTTAGTTTAATTATTTGAATAAATTGCTTATAGAATTGTATAATTTTTTTAAATTAATTATTATTATTAAACATTCAATATCTTTAATAGAAAAACTGTTTGAAAGTAATTTTTGAATATAATATTTCTGAAATATTTTTCCTAAATCTTAGCATGTGAGAACCACTGTAATAGACGTACCTATTAAAAATTGAAACAGTACTTATGTAGGCACATTGTATAATATTCGATTATTAGTGCATAATGTTAAATTATAAACATCTAAATCATAAAAAACTTTACATAATATACTATACTATGAATGGCATACCGTGTACTGATAAACTTATAAAAGTTCAATTATAATTAAAAATAAAATATAAAAATGGTAATTTCTTAAGATTAAATGGAAACATTAAATAATAATTTTTATAACCATAAAAACATTACGGTACTGCTATATTCCGTTGTAGTTTTATATAATACCTATTATAACTGAATTTGAATCCGAGTTGTTCACATAAAAAAAAAAATAAATACATTTTAAAAATTATTACTTGTATTTTATTTTTATGAACACTTAAGTTTTAAAACTGACATAAACACAATGGTAAATGGGAATTGTCTTTTATTATAATATATTATGTGATAGTAATCGTTTCTAAATTTAAAACACTGTATTGCACAAGCCACAGATGCACCAGAGTGAGAGAAATATGCAAAACCAAATATTCTGACTTTATTATTTTGTTTTTATTTAAGATAAATTTATATTTAATAATAATAATAAAAAAAAAAATAGCTTGACAAATTGTATAGATTTATGAATGAAATCCTAATAAATTACGTATTACTTAATAATTGAAATATAGGTGTCTTTATAACAATATAACATTATTATAATACCTTACAACAGTACCATATATGCTATACTGCATACTTGTATAGGTACGCTTTATAATCTAATTTAATATTCTTTTTATGACAATATTCTGGACACTTTATATAAGGATACGATCCAGTGAGATTTTTTAGTTGTCAAGATTACTTCTTATTCAGTAGGTAAAAATAGCTCCTAAAATACTAAAAAAAACATGTTTACCTCTATATTATATATCACACACGTACTTTGTTATAAATAATTATGAATTCATATTTTTTCCTGTAACACGATAGTCTTGTAAAACCCTTTGAGAACATGCCATTCCAGAGTTTGGGTAAATATTTTAGACATTGTTTCTTGACTGGAGGAATCTTTTGTACAAAAACTAAAGCAGTCATAATATTATCAAACGAGTAATAGCATAATTTGAGATTGTATATAACTTTATATAGCTTTATAGTTTATATAGCAAGTTTAAAGCGTACCGATAAATAGTTAAAGATGAAACGGTTCCTTTATAAAAGAGTAAAATACATAAATGAAATAAAAATTAAACAAACATGACTACAATATTGATAGCTTATTATCTAACTTCATTATCTATAGTACTATAGGTTATTATGCGAATTATGAATATGTCTTTTTATATTTAAATTTATTTTTATATATTGTACAAAGTTGTCTACAATTTATGTTGAGAGCAAAGAAGGTTTGATTTTAAAACATTTTAATTTGTGTAAGTACATATAAAGTTATCCAATTTTCTTTTATTAGAAATACCAGTAATTCTAACATGTCTGCGTTTGCGTTCTATCTATTAAAAAACAATAACGTAGTTTACATATATAAGTACCTATGTAACAAAATATTAGAAAAATAAAAATAAAAAACACTAAATATTTATTCAATAAAATATAATTAAAGTTAACGAGAGACTAATACTTGTATATGAAAGTCTTTCTTTACGACTTTAACTAAAGTTTATTGATTCAATATTTTAACTTCATTCATTATTTTTGATCTAAATTCGTTGTACAAATAAGTATTGAAGTTTTATTTATTATTTATATGTATACTTTATCGAGACAAATTTTGAAAAATCAGAACGTTTGGACACTCTTCTTATAGCTACACTTAAAATATATGCAACTCTATGTAAAATATATGACTGCACTAGTCGTTAGTGAATGTGAATCGATAAAATAAAATATGTGGAGCTCGCCACTAGGTTTATGGCATATTAATATTTTGTTGCCGTTCCTGGTATTGCGATAACAATAAATAACCAACAAAACATTTGTGTGACTTTTTTGATAAAATTTAAATGGATTCATATTTGATGTATAGTTGATTTTAAAAATAACTAATATCCTAATGTTCTGATATCAATACAAACCTAAAGTACCTATTTATATCTTCTTTAAATAATACCATGAGAAATAAAAATAAAGATTTCTTCTTATCAAATATAATAGTTATTGAATTATTTTCTTACCTAAGAATCATATCTATTATTTGATTCACATTTTTGAAATATCTACTAAAAAACCTACTAAACTCAAATATTCATTGCATATGATGGTGTTCAGGTAATATTTATTAGAGGACTTTCATCTCGTTTTGTGCATTTTAAAGATAACAAGTGAAATTCATTCCATGGTTTTAATTTTAGTACAATACATATTAAAACATGTAAGTATTTACTTACTCAGTAACTTCTGAATAAGAAATACTTATCCCTTCAATAATTATGGTTATATAAGAATACCGCACAGTAATAAAACCTAACTATGTGATAAGCATATTATAATATTATGTACGTGGGGATGTGATTTTGAAAAACGTAGATGGAAAATATTTGTTGTATAATTGAATGAATTTCATTATAAATATTTGTTTGGTTGTTTTCATTTGTCTGACATAAATTAAACGATGATAAGTGCTGAATGAACAAAACAATATCGGTATTTTTTTAAACTTTTTTTATGGGGGAGGAATGCGTTTTTAAATTTAGTACTCATATCAATAATTATTATTATCTTGTCGAAAATCGATTTATAGTTGTTGTTATCGTTTAATTTACATTCAATGTTTCAATACGTCATATTCTATTTACCTATACTCAGCGTGTTGGAATTCATGTTAAATTTATTGCGATTTATTACTATTGTAATTGATCATGTACGACGTTATTATTATACTCGTATAATACTGTAAGCATATAATACCTATAATATGTTACCAGAAAATCTGATATCATAAATTAAAAAAGGTGTGCCCCGCTTTTTGGGTACCACTCTGCTATATACGTAGTAGGTATAAAGGTGGTCACTGTATTGAATGTGTTAATATTTGAATTTAATCATTAATTATTGTAATTATCTTTATGAAAAACGATTCTGAGCGGCCTAAGAAATGTTATAGTAGGTATATAATATATATTGATCATACAAATTTACATATACTCAAGACCACCGCACAAAAAGTTGATTATACTATATTATTAATTATTTTATATAATTTGTTATTACTATTATAAAATATGATAACTTATAAGTCAATATAGGCTTACAAACGACGGGAATAAGTTCGTAGTATATACACAGCTTAAAATTAATTATAATATTTTGAAAATGTCTATGTGATAAGAAACTAATGATATATGTTATGGAGAAAAATTTCAAGTCTCTGCAATGGTTAAAAGTTTTTAAATTAGATATAACAAAAATAAAATTGTTGTCCTTTTGAATACTCAAATTTGATAAAATGTGAAATTCAAATGTCTATAAAAAAATATTGAATATTTATTTTCGAAATTTTTAACTGCGATAAGAACGACTTTTGAGCCTTAGTTACCTATAAAAATTGAAAATGTTATAAATTTTCAACTGAAAATAATTTTAAAATATTCGTGATTTCGAAATCAAAATTTTAACATCAAACGTTCATAAAAAAAATGCATGCCAATCTAAGTATTTTAATATTTTAAACCATGAATATTGAAAACTTAAGTCGGATAGTGTATAAAATTATCAAGCTTTTGACCGAGCCTAAACATTATTATTAAAATTTTAAAATGAAAAACTACAAAAATTTGAAAATTTTCAAATAAATTAAAACCGTTTAATAAAAAATTGTACAACAAAAAAAAAAATTGAAAAATCACATATTATTGTAAAACTAATACATTTATCAATTCACTCTGCAAAATTTAAAACAAACTGTAGTGTAAAAAAAATATTTTTTTGAAATGTTTTAGAACATATAATTATAGGTTACCTGCACATACCTATTAATACATAAATCTTCATCATTGCTGCAGTTTTACAAATTACTTTACAATCATAGATTTTTACATTATAATATATTAAAGTAGGAACTAAATAAAATGAATATAAAATAATTTATACTCATTCACTATGTTTTAGGTTGGAAGAATTTTTGTGAATATAAAAATTTCAAACTATTTAGGTAATATATACTATAATGCCAATATACAATTATTATTATTATACAAGATATAATTATTATTTATATATATCCGTGTCAATTTACGAACATAGAAAATGATGAAATAATTTTTTAAATTATTAAATAATTTTTCTAGTGCAGTGATAATAAAGAAGTCTACGTTTTTAATCTGTGACACCAATTATATATGCTCTGTGGATTTTATTGGCTCAAAAAGAAAAAAAAACACTTCTTCTAATCGATAATTTCTTTTTTAAGCCGTTATTAAATAACTATTATAAATTTTATAATATTATGTTAGTTATTTATCCACCACTATAATATTATGTTCTGAGCACCATATAAATGCTTTATGTAATATTTTTTTTTTTTTTAATTGTTTTTATATATTATCTCTTTTGATGTCCGACCTAGGTATTTTAATTACACCTAAATCATACATCAGGCATGCCCGACCCGCGACCCGCGGGCCGGATTCGGCCCGCGAAAGTGTTCCAACCGGCCCGTGACCATTTTATAAAAATTAGAAATTTGTATAGGTGTAAAAAAAAATTATTATTTATAAAAAATTTTATTTTATTAAGCTTTTAAGAATTACAAAATATATTACAGTTTTTAATTTTAATATAAAAAAAATGTATTTGGAAATTAGTGTGAAATTTGAGCTTGTTTTTCTTTAACCAATCTTCGAATATTCGGAGTGAAATTTGTAACGCCAATTCTTAATAAGAAGTATAAGTGTTCATCAGTCAAACGAGATCTTTCTGAACATTTTGCGTAATTCATACGTGAAAACATTTGTTCGTAAATATAAGTAGAACCAAATATTGTAAATATACACATTGATAATTCTTTTATTTTTGGAAAATCATCAGTAAGGTCTTATAAAAATTTACTAAATTTATGTTTTTATCTGTGATTTCTTTATATAAATCTTTCAAATGATTATTTGTTTTTAAATCAATAATTTCAAGTTGAACAGTTTCTTGAACATAATTTTCATCAGACAGAAATGGATTTTCAATCATCCGAAATAAAATCATATGTGATTTGAAATCTTGAAAACGGTTTTCAAATTCTATTGATAATTATTCCAACATACTCACAAAATGATTTATCGGAGCATCAATAAAATAGTTTTGTTTAATTTCTTGACACGTTTTAAAATGTAAAAAAATTTTGCTTTAATATTTGGTTTTTAAAAAGTTGTAATTTTATTTCAAACGATTTTACATCACTTATAAGCTTGAAAATAGTTTTTGAAGTTTAAGATTTAATTCATTTAAATGAGCAGAAATATCGGTTAAGAGAGCAAGATCGTACATCCATTTTTCATTTTTAAATTCTTCTACTAGTTTGTTTTTTTCTATCATAAGTATTTGAATTTCCCGCCGAAGATCAAAAAATCGTTTTAATACTTTTTTCGACTTAACTACCTCACCTAGTTATGATACAACACATCTTTCTATTCCGATTCAATTTCATTTAAAAATTCTATAAATTGTCTATGTTTTAATCAATGTGATCTAATGAAGTTGACTGTTTTTATAACAATATTCATCACATGTTCCAAATTCATAACTTTACCACACAGAGATTGTTGATGAATAATACAGTGTAAAAATATAGGTGTTTCAATCATTTTTGAAGTTGTTAACTCAGCTATTCTTCCAACTAATTCGGTATTTCGTCCAACCATATTTGGAGCTCCATATGTTTTAATACTACAAAGTTTTTCCCAGGTCAGTCCCAAATTTTCAATAGAAAAATTCACCTTTTCAAAAATATCAGCTCCTTTTGTAGTTTCAGAAATACTTTCTAATGAAGTAAGCTCTTCGGTTATATTATATTCTGTATCTATTACTCGTATAAATATTAATAACTGTGCAGTATCTGATACATTAGTGTTTTTGTCCAAAGCTAAAGAAAAAAATTTAAACGTTTTCGATTTTATTTGTAGCTGCGTAATTAAATCACCTCCAATGTCTTCTATCCGCCTAGTAATAGTGTTTCGAGACAAACTAATATTCTCAAATACAGACATTTTTTCTAGAATAATTTCTTTTACGATACATTTTTTAACGAACATCACTAAAACTTTTATTTTCGCGAGATATCAGGTTAGCTACTTCATAACTTGCTCGAATGATCTCATCCTTACCTCTATTATATTTTTCAAATACATTTCCCACTTGTTTACTTTTAAAATTTTGTTTGAATTTTTCTAACAAAGAAGTTCTAAGATTCCCTAAAAATATAAATTTAAGCATTTATTTCAACATTTTACTTAGCAAAATACCTAAATACCCTCTTCAAAAAAATAAAAAAATTATGATAAATATTTACCTTTACAATTGTCGTATTTGTTTTGATGTTTACTTTCATAATGTCTTTTAATATTAATTTCTTTAAAGACCGCAACGGTTTCGTAGCATATCAAACACATGACTTTATTACGATACTCAATAAAAAAATAACTGAGACTCCAATTATCATTGAAAACACGGCATTCGGTATTAATGTTGCGCTTTTTATTTTGAGACATTTTAATGTGAACACAAAAATGTGAACCTGCAGTTTCTAATAACGAAAACAAACTAACAACTTTAGCGTGGAAATATTTAGTACTTTAAACACATACGATTAAAGTCATAAATTCAATAAGTGAAAAAAGATAATATTATATCCGATAACGGATAAAATGTACAATAGATATACCTAATGTCTTAATATATCTATTTACTATTGTATATTTTATTGAATTGAACAAAAAAAAAATCGTGAAGTATATACGGCCTGCAGTATAAGTATAAATTTCGAATGTGGCCCGCAAGTTGAAAAAGGTAGGGCACGCCTGTTATATCGTATCATCATACGCATATACGTCTTTTCGTCGATGTAAAAATATAAACGATACGAGTCACGCGTGAGAACAAAACAATCGCTATTTGCCTAAGCACAACGTAATAATATAATGGCGTCGAAAGAGAATATTCTAAATATAATAACTGTACTGTATAATACGTCAAATTCATGTGTATGTTTTTCACGAAAATACATTCGTTTATATTTTGTACGAGGGCTGGAGTCATACGCTTATCTGTGTAAGAGCGTACTACGTATATCATATCGAGAGGGGTTTACTTTTTAAATATTCCCTTTTGTCCGATCGCATTATATTCGCGGGTTTTTTCTTTCTTTTTTAAACCTCTTGGCAAGTATAATATACAAAATGTAAGCATCTGGCACACACGTAAGCATGCACCTACCTACATATATAACGTGATGTATATGAATGCGAATTTGAATATTTATTTACACTGCAGCACAGCGGGCAATGCTCGAATAAATAGGACGTACCGTCTATGTCTCCAGTGTCTTGTGTTTAACGAGAAAAATAATATTAATAAAAAAAAATATATATTTAAACGCGCGGTGCAGTGTACCTACGTATTATACCAACTACATAGTTCATACCAATTTCTAGGTATATAATATTATTATTGTATAATATTATGTATTTGTGTACGATGCACACTGCAGACAATCCGCATGGCGTACGTCTGACGTGAGACGTGTTTATTTTGTTCCGTTGTTTGGCTTTGTTTTTTTTTTTTTTTAATAATAATTAGCCATGGGAAAACGGATAATTTATGGTTGTACAATGCGCAGTTTTACTGTGTTTAACACGACGGCGGCGGATGTTGCTATAGGAGTACCCGAAAAAAAAACATGACCGTGTAAAGGAAGATTTTTTCGGCCCAGGTACCTACTACGGAAACGCCGTCATCCTGTTACTTAAATCTACAATAAATTTTTCATGTTGTTAAATTTTGATTAGAAAATTATACGATTCTATAAATAAAATCAAAAAAAAAAAAAAATCAAGGTTTTTCGGTAATAAAGCAAAACGGTTACTAAAGTATTTTCTAACTATCTATATCTTTATGCCTACTCGTGGGATGAGTATTATTATTGTTATCATTATTATACACTACACACTACGTACAAATATAATATGTAATATAAAATAATTTTTAAGTATATGTGTATTAAATATGAGATACTCAAAATGGTTACTTCTTTATTCATTGCATTCCTAGTAGCTTAATAATTTAGCTGTACTCATTCGAAGACCACGTTATGGGTCAAATAGAAATATTGAACCATTTTCATGGTTTTTTTTTTTTTATTATTATTATTACAAATTTTCCTATAAGTTCTACGGATCACCTTTTATTATTTTCCTACGGATAAATAATATTTAAAAACAAAAATTATTTATATGTTTCAAATGTTGGAAAGTATTAGTTATTTTGTAAGTGTGTATCCATAAACAATTTTAAATCAAAAAATATCAAAACAGAAAATAAACAGAAAATTTAATAACAAAAATTATAGGATGGGTAAGACAGTGATAAAGTATACGTCTTAATTTGAATTATTTTTAAATATCTATTACAACATTAACATTTTTTTTAAATTATTGTATAAAACAATCCTCCGTTATACAATAGTCTGAATTTAAAATAAAGTGAGACTTTAGATATAATCCACATGATCATGACTACGATCATACAATTTTGTGAAAAGTTTTTAGAGATACTGTAGAAATTATAATAATAATTAGTTACCTATAACTTAGCAGAGGCTCGCCGAATGAATGAAAATGTCTATAATACTTTTCATACCTAATTAAAATCATTTATATTAAGATATATATAATTGGATTAAAAATCTAATAAAAAAAAATATATAACTAAATAGCTCGATAGTCGAAAAGTATAAAGAACATTTGTAAAGTTTGGGAATAATTATTAGAGTAAACAATTTAGAATGAGAAGTTTGTGAGATGTTATAGAATAAATATTAATATTATAATTATAGTTTAACGACGTTTATCAGTTAATTTTGAAATATTGATAGTCAGATTTTTATCAGTTTAGTCTTAATAACCAGATAAAAAGAAAAAAAAGAACGTATTTTTAATTACAATTTATAATTAGTTATTTGAACTTTGTTTCCATTGAACAAATAAAATATTAACATAAAAAAGTAAAATGCTCTTTATGTGTGTATCTCATATAGGTCAATAATAGAATGTTAAATAGTTAAAACAAAGTTATTTTGAATAATTAGGTAATAATACTAGAAAAGAATGACTACTAAAAATATAACATATATAATTAAGTAAAAATAATGTATTGTGTGTATCTTGTACCTATTAAACAACAATGGTTTTCAACAAAACTTGAATTGAAACCATTCATCGAATTTGTACGAATATAGCCTACAAGCACGAATTTACAAGAGGAGTTATACATAATTATGTTATATTATTATGTTTGGCATGCATCTTAATAATTAATTAGTTTATTAATTAACTGACAATGTGTTACAATAAAATTAGATTGAATTAGAAATTAGTAAATGGCTTTTTTTATCATCATAATTAATCATTGAATCGGAATAGAAATATTTGAATATTTTTAAATTAAAAAAAAATTGTGAATAACCCCATTATTAATACTAATTTTATGATTTTTAATATGGTCATAGACTATATTATTTTTTATTTTTGTTATTTTTTTTTTTTTTTATGTTGAAAATGAAAAAAATAGTTATTATTCAATATTTACTACTTTATAAGTAAAATATAATATACATTTCAAAAATCGTTTATTACAACACAATATATTAAATTTATCTTAATCATAAAAAAATTAATTTATTGAAATAATAGTTAGGTATAGAAGTATAATTCTTAAAATATATTTACTTCATAAAATTCCAAAACAACTTAAAATGTTTAAATATTACCAAAACAAACAATCGCGATAAAAAATATTTTTGTTTATATTATTTTTCCAAACCAATACTTGTGTTCAAAAGTTTTTTAAAATATGAAACACTGTTCTGACAGTATTCTTTCATTATTTTTTTATGCTTCGAGTTGTGTATTGTTAAGACACACTTGCATTTGACATATTATTTGGTCTTCTGTATAGCAATCAAAGACAGTGTGGTTGTGATTGTTTACGGTGTGATATTAAACGCAGACGATAAAAGGTAAAAGGTAAAAATAATGTCCATATTAAAATTATTCGAACCTTCGTTCGTCAGTATTTACATTTACTTATATACATTTCTAATGTTGGTATGTGGTAAAATTGTTCAGTAAAAGAAAATGATAGACTTAGATTACGATTTTATCAAGAAAATAGTTCCACTAGACCAGCGGTTAGCAAACTGTGTTCCGCGGAGCCTTTAGTGCACAGCAATAGCTTACTAAGAGTTTCGTTCGTACCATCACAAAAAAATTTTAAATTGTTCATTATTTAATATGAATATATATTTTGAAGACTTGAATACCATAATTCACCGATATGTATACTGTGTAAAATCCCGATAAGAAAATTGTATAAAATAATCTAATTTTAGAAGAACACCTTAATTATTTGCTTCAAAATTTTAATTTATACTTTCCAAAAGATTCTCAAGAATCAATTCAAAAAAACTATGAGTGTATCATAAATTCATTTTTAGTGACGACAAAACCAGCAACTCTCAAAGCAACAGAATACGAAGTTCTTATTGATATGGTTTCGGATAGCTGCTATCAGATATTATTTAAAAGCAAACTAATATCTGAATTTTGGGCTCAATTGGGGAAAGATTATTCAATATTAAGTTCAAAAGCTTAACTGCTTTTACTGCTTTTTAGTACTACGTATCTTTGTGAAACGGTTTTTTCGAGGTATACAGCTACAAAAACAAAATATCAAGCACGTTTGGATGGAAAAAATGATATGCGTCTTCAGCCAACTTCTGTGACACCGGACATCGAAAAACTCAGTAGTAAAAAACACAGGGCCATTGCTTACATTAAGACTTACACATCAAGATGTGTATATGTAACGTTGTATTATTTTTAAATATTCTCGTTTTGTAGATTTAAATAATAAATAATATTTTTTCCAGTTCTTTTAATATTATTGTTTCACCTTTATTCATAAATATCATTTTATTTTGACTTCCGTATGTATACAATTCGTATTTATTATACTTCATAGAAGATAGAACATAGGCAAATAAAAATTAACGTTAAATATTTCTTGGGGGCTCTACGAAAAACTTCTTCTTAAAAAAAGATTCCGAGGCTGAGAAAGTTTGGGAACCGCTCCACTAGACAGTACTGGGTGGTAAATTGGACACATTTAGCCAGAGAACATTTTCTCGGTTACGCTGGTATGGATATATTTAATTTTGTACAAATAAATGTATCATTATTATTTAACTTCGTCGTCTGAATGCGAATAAGTAATAATTAATAACTAATAAGTTTTTTATTAGTGTCCACCTCTTCTATTACAGCAGCTGTCTAATACGATTATCGCGTTACTATATTATCTCTTACAACGTGAACAAATAATTAACATAATTAACAAATGTATTAACTTAATTAATATGATGATGATATTATTGATGCGGTACAATACACAGACCGGAATACACGTCCATTCAAAAAAACGTGAGTACACGATGTCCGAGTGTCTATACATTGTATCTGTTGCCCGCTTGTAGTGCTACCTACGTATTTGTGGTATATGTACCAATATACCGTATTATAAACGCACTGAAATAAGCTTTAACAAATAGTTTATAAACGCGGAGCCATCGAAAATTAACCATCTAAACTCGAAAACACACTTTACAACACACAACTTTTTATTGACTATACTCACTAATATTTAGGTACCTACACAACTGGTACACATAATGCATATGAAGTTATACTGCAGGTGGTACAGTCGAATGAGTAAATATATATATATAGGTTCCATGCTTACATTTCATGACGATCTCGGCTCGGGAAAACGGTCAGTCGTGTGGCAGTCGATCGGATTTCGTTTTCGTTATTACATATTATATACGCGTTGTCGTCGTCATCGGCGACTATAACTACTTACTAATAATAATGCATTGATATATATATATATATATATATATATATATTATATATTATTGTATACTTTAAATTTAATGAGCTAACAAGCCTTTTTTATACACGAATCACGCTAATGAACCGTTTTCGTCTCTTAATACGCTCTGTTGTATCAGTTTCTTTTTCGGTCTTAGATATATATGCAATGAATAATGCTCGTTATCGACCGGTATCACGGATCGACGGATACTGCGTGTATCTCACATGCAACACACCGCCCCGACATCTCTAATGATGCTCTTCGCACATTAACAAACCATAATATATAAACGTATATCAGTATTATAAACCATATAATAATATATTACATATAACATATCTATCTAAACGTATATATTATATTATAGGTATATAAAATACATATAAGTTCGTCTGCTAAGTGGCAAGACGAGTGGCATCGATCGTTTTCTATAGCGCATGTGTGTTAGGTTCTGTACATAATAATATAATTTATGCCACAGGGTTGGCTCGAGCCATTCAATGAGTTCAATCCGAATCTGATCGCCTGCCTATTATATGTGTTTGTGGATAGAGAAAGATTGTCGCAGTTAGAATATTCATTTATTTTTCACAAAGGTACCGTCGCTATTATATGGCTGTTGTTGTTATTGTTAGTATATGGACCGCAGTGCAGGTGTGATCAAAGTGTGCGCATGAGAAGCGTTTTTTTTATAACCGCATATGACTGGATGAGAAAAAAACGATATGTTAACGATAACACGTATAAATATAATACGTCTTCGATTGGCAGGGTACGTGAGTCGAAAAATTATGAACAAGGGAGGGCCAACTTCACACTATCCTTTATATAGAACAATTTTCACTGGAAAAATTGTAACCTATAAATATTATACAATACTTCATTTGTGAGTAAATATGTAAGTTTTCATTCATTAGTTCTGATTTAAGTTACGAGTATGTGTAAATTTAAAACCAAATCATAAATACATACCAAATTGTCATCAAATTAAAGCATTTATGAAGAAAAATATAAATAATAATATATTATATTTGTCAGAACGCAAATTGGATATTGAGTCTATTGAATTATTCTATTAAAATATTATTTATGTCCAATATACATTTATATCACATAATTGAATTGGATTAAAAAATACAGAAGAATGATTAATTTATTTTACAATAATTGTTTTCGTAGTCGTTTTAACGCTTAAATTTTTTTATATCATTAAATCTACTTATAGTTCACTTATAGATGCGTACCCTATAATTAAAACGAAGAAAAAGATAAAAAATGTAGTTATTAATTCTGAAAATCGACTTGAAATTTATTACTAATAGGTTATAAGAACTCACAATTATATTCATCCGTTGAAAATTGGACACAATTAGGGAGCTAAATTCACATGCACACCAAAATGTTTGTCTTATAGATATATATGCTTTAAAACAGAAATGGTAAATTTTTCTGACAATATGTACCAAAAAATACCTTTTTTTTTTTGGAGCATATCATTAAATTATGATAAATAGTATATTATATTTATATATCATAAGAAAAAATGTAATATTAAAATATGTAGTTATATTAAAAAAAAACGTATAAAATATCATTTAAAAATACGTTAACGATAGTGAACAAGTAGTACTAATATCGTAATGTTTCTGTTTCAAATTAAAAATAAAATATAAATATTGTAAGTTTTTGCATGCCATAGATTTGCAATCCCTATTTTATAGTCTAAATCATATAGGTAGACCATCAATACCGAAGCTGTGATGCTAAATCATTGAAGTGGAGAAAAAAGTGAATAAGTAATTAATCTTAATATTTATATTAAAATATTTTGCCACATCGTTTCAATAGGATAGCCCAATGGTTCTTAACCTTTTTTGAATGACGAAACACTTGACATTTTTTAAGATTTTCACAAAACGCGGCTATAAAATAACGATATTTATACACGTTTTTAAATTTTATAATATATTTATCAATGCATAATATATAGCACAAAATATATTAGTCACTAAAAAATAATACAATTAATAAATGCAATTTAAAAAATGTATAATATAAAATGAATAATATAAAGGTTCCAAAATATCACATTATGATAAATTACCAATTTCCCACCATATATTTTGAATCACATTTTATATAAATACCTACATGTGATAACCTACACATGAGAACCATAAATGAAGAAACTAAAAGTTACTATAAATGATTCTTCCTACGTCTTAATACTATTAAAAATTTAGCAACATTAGCCATCCCTGGAAACTCTTCTCATCACTTTAAGCGCAAATGGTACTGCAGAGACCTGTTGAATAACAATCCTTAAACCAAAAAAAAAAAATAATAATAATAATAAAATAAAAATAAATAAATAAAAGACGGGATTGTCATCAACGAGAGGTATCTTTTTCAATCAAGACGTTTAAGTTTTCTTTTAGTGTTTTTTTATTTATACAGCTCATATTCTTATTGTGCCTCCTAGTACAGATTGTATATTAAAAAAATTCATAATTTTAAATGGAATACTTTGTATATTTAATGATTTAATTTTTGTTTACTACTGATTTCAAAATTTTAACGGAACACCCGTTAAGAACCACTAGGATAGCCGATAGGTAGTAGGAGGCCTTTTACCATTTTATAGAACTGTACCGTTTACAAACTAAAACGTAAAAAAAATTAATATTTTGTAATATGTACCTAGTTTAATATTTGCATTACTACCAATTACGGTTCAAAGACGTAAATAATATTGCAGTAATATTTTTTAATAAATATTTAATCGTCGATAATAATCATATTTCATTAACAATAAAAGTTTACCCTTTATTAAATATTGTTATAACTTCTCTTGTCTAAAACATACACACACATTATTTATATATTGACCGACAACACTCACTATACAATATCAAAGGAAACCAAATCCCTTTTAATTGTTCGTAGAATTATACGGTATTATTATATACAGTAATATGTGGTTTTAAAGATTTTACTTGACTTAAAATATGTTACTCGACGTTTACGGTTTAAGGGAAAAAATTACGTCTACAAGACTTGGCAGACGAAACTCATAAGTCGTGTAATACTGGACGGATACTTGTAGGCTATTATTGTAGTGCACGTCAACGATCCCCTACGTCCGATTATAGTTTGTCACGGTAGTTTCCTATTAAAATTGGGGGCTTATTCCACTTCTTAGTCTCACGTGTGTAAGCGTCGGTTAAAAAAAATAAATAACCGTTAAAGGGTGTTTATTGTGTGTGTATGTATGATATATATATACAGACTACATGTAGTAAACGTTGCGCCCACATCGTCTCTTTGTGCTTGTAAATACACTATGTGCACTTTAACACACACACACACACACACACACACACACACACACACACACATATATAGATATATACTTACTATTGACTATTTATTCAGAACAGTGTACATTCATACACACACACATACACGCGCGTGCGCACACACACATAGATACAATACTTTTTTACAATGCATAAGTGCCTGTGTGCTGCAGCAGCTCGCCCACCCCAAGTTCTCAATACGACGCGACAATAAGATGGCATTGATTGAAAACCTTCGTCATCGGTCTGCACTCGGGTGACGTCAAGCATCACTTATAATTATTATTATTATTATTATTATTACGGCTGTGTTTGTGTGTGTTAAAAGTAATGACGATATCAATTTTGACGTGTAGTGCGGGGCACGTGCCCCCTACATACATATATTATATAGTGAAGGACAAATAGCAGAAAACAAATAATCGTCGTCGGCCGACTGTATAATATTATATATATATATATATATATATATATATACATACACACGCGTGGTATTAAAGAAAGGATCATCATAATGGGTACTCCGAAGAGCGCTAAAGGGTTGTTAAATGGGTCCCTGTCTAGCCGGAGGGACTAATGACGTTCAGAAAATTGTGAACCGAAAATACGAATTCCGTGTTTGTTGACCAATCGCTGTCCACTGTTTCGGCGAAAACGCCGTTTTAAAGAGCCCGCGAGCAAGAATAAATCAGATGATAAATTTTCCGGACATTGCCTCTATCGTCGCCGCCTACCTGAAATTCAATCGTATTAATTGCCATCGCTTATTTCTGTACCTATAGTGAGTATGGTAATATTTAAAAGATCCGACACGATAGGTACGAATTAAAACTAAAATAAAATAATACACGGAAAATCTCAGAGTTTCACTTATGACTTATTCATGCTGTATTATAATTAATGTACGTACATATATCTATACAAATAAATTTAATTGTAGTTCGTATAACAATAAAATGGTTTATCATCACTACTGCTATTAATACACTACTCGATAAACACTAATGTTTTAAAAGTTGTGTATCCAAACTCGATTCTACAAAAAAGTTAGTTAAAAAATAATTCGTAACTATAAATTAAATTATAAAAATTAATTTATGGTGTTGGCAGTATTGATTTATAATGTGATCATTAATTTTAAATTTGTGAATGTTTTATTTTTAACTATATTAATATAGTAAAATAATATAATTTATTATTAAATGATTGAATAATTGTATTCTATCAGATAGTTAAAATGGTCGGTTTTATACTTTTATCAATTTTAATAATATACAGTGATTTTGAAGACAAGAAATAATTATTCGCATTCAACGAAATAAAATAGATAGTATTAAAAAGTTAAACGAATAAAAATTATTTTGATAAAATCCTTAACTCCAGTACAGCAAACAACAATGTGTTGCTTATTTCAACGAGTAGTTTCCTACACACATCTAGACCGAGATAATATTATCTAAACGAACTTTTAACATATTATACACCAAACTGTATACATTATTACGTTATACATTGTTGGTTTTTCTCTGAAAAAATATAAAATTTCTTATCAACAAACCTAAATTAATTGTTAAAAGTTGTAAGGTTAGTCTTCAAAAATAATAAATTTTCCAAAAATATTATAAAATCACTATATTACACAAATTAGTATTATCACATAAAATGTAAATGATAATTTAGCATGAGGTACCTACATGAATTTTATTTCATGTATAATAATAATTATAATCAATATAAGTATTGAGTATAATAGTTGAAGAGATATCTTTAGAACCTATAAGAACAATATTATTAAGTTAGATTTCTATAGTGCTCTTTGGATAATAATATTCCATAATATTATCCCAGATAATGTACTCCATGTAATATATTTAGTAAATTCTAAAACACTGATTAATGTTTATAATAGTAAGAAGTGTGCACATAGTTTATGTTATATTGTACAATATATACATATACTAAAACTGTTCGTAAATTGTTTGGTTGATTTCACACCGTATACCACGGTCGCCGACCCAAGAAGACAAATGGGTGACCCAAATTTGAAGTAATCTCCTATATTATATACCTTCGTCGTCCACAAGTCGCATCAATTATCACCATTTTGGCTTAATGTTACCACCGCGATGGCATTTCAACATCGTTAAAACCATAAAATACCAATAAGAATACGGAATAATATCACTGTTATAATAATATACTACTTGCGGTGAATGCCGTTTATTCGCAACTAATAATATTCAATGTAAGCATAAAAAAAAATTTTGATAATGAACATCTTATAATAGTAATTATTTGAAATACGCATTTGTTATAAAAAAAATCCACGCTATGACCAACGGAATAATTATGTTATGACAACAATGAATTCAGCAGTAGTGGGTGAGTATTAAAAATAATAAATGCCTCCATCGTCATCGTTGTCGCCTATTGAATATTATAATAGTTATTCTCGAAAACGAAAAGAATGAATTACAATATCTAAACAAATCAAAACCGTAATTTCTCAAGTTATTTCTGACACTTTTTGTCTCATATTCTTATAATAGTGTATAGTTTAACAGACTATATAAAAACCGTGGTACTTAATATTTAATATCAATAACTTAATTCCAAATTGTTAAGTTTGTTATAAAAAACAACAAATAGTATAGAGCAGAATGCCAGTACAGCCACGCATCTTATATTAAAAAAGAATTAATAAGTTTGATTAGGTAATCTTAATAACGTCGAGTTGTCCGAGATAAGAGAATCACCGCATATAATAGATACTTAGGGAGTGTTGAATTCAAGTATACTTCAGGGAAATGGAAGCATAATATGTCGGTGTAGTTTGCTTCGCAGTTATTATACGCGTAACGATTAAACGAACAGCTATACCGTTTTAAGGTACGATCACGATCGTTGACCAATCATGGTAGACACCATTATTGTAATATTATAATAAAATTTAAATGTCTCCGACCGCGCCCTTAATTAATTAATCTTAACGACTGAACGCTGACAGAAAATAGCATATTTTAAACCGCAAAATTTCTTTTTCCCGGAAATCGCAGCATAATTGAGATATTTACATATGAATAATACAAAAATAAATATTACTTACATTGGCCGTACACAGTTTTTAACTGAACAAACAATACCCAAAAAAACGTAATTTATTATGAACATATCCTCACTTCAAAAAGAAAAAAAACACAGAATGATATTATATTATGTGTTTTACTCAACATTGAAGTAAAACCACGCATTTGTAAGCTATAGACAAAACTAAACAAATTTATACAACATTAAATATGTTTTAAAATATAAAAACTCATAAATAACAATATGTATTAGACATTTTATTTCTATGTTAATATTATTATTGTATTATAAAATGATTTAAATTTTAAACGTAGATAAACTGATTGCGGTAATAACATTAAAGTGGGGGAGGTGAAAATGTGATCGTTACACTGTTTTCAGTATTCCACATGTACCTATAAAAAATAATTGAATTAATTAATTAAAAGCGTTAAATTTATAATATATATATAGTAAATTATATTTTAAAAATAAAATTATTTTTTTTATTTTATATTTTTTTTGCTCTCAATCCATATGCTATCTAAGCATACCGCTTGGGATCACAATAAATTAACGATTTATATTTTGATTTATGATACCTATGTGGTTTTATTTTGTATATACATAAAGTAATATCATCCTATTGTTTTAAATAGTTATTATAATTATAATAAAAACTCTTCTTAACTAGAACTTGATCTAAAATAAAATATTAATTCAATTAATCGAATAACTTTAATACTTGATTTCTGTGTATTACAAAGTAAAAGGAAATTCAATATTGAAATTTTAACTAATAAATATAATTTAACAAAACTTAAACATAATGTCATAATACCTTTTTTGTAAAAGTTATATATACAGTTTACATATTGAACTAATATTATGTTGTAATAATATGTATAACGATTAATTGTTATTTATTTTCAAACCATGTTATTTAAAATATCTGTTAGGAATAACTATAAACTCAATGTACATTTTTTGATGTTAAAATTAATTTATTCTATATCAAGTGAAAAAAAAATCCCAGGCTTATTAAAATTATACCTTTGAACACTATTAATAAAGTAAAATACATAAAATATACACTTTCTAAACAATTATTTAAACTAAACAAATAAAATGAATAGGTACCTAGCACTTTACACGTGTGAAGTAGGTAATCGGTATTGAAAATTATAAGCTCATTTTTCGACTCACATGATTAATATTTGTATAATTTAGATTAAAATTAATTTGTGAATTCATAGTTTTACTTGTTATAGTCTAGTAGGTAATTACACAATAATTTCATTTTAAAATATTGTAAAATACAATTTAGGTTAACCTAAACATTAGAGTGGTCCTAAAATTCCAACTGTAAAAATTTGATGCTAGGACCCCTCTATTTTGTTTGATATCACATAAAAATAATTTAGGTTAAATTTGGTGATGGTGACTCACCCCTTTCCCGTGCCTCAAGAGGGTTGAAAATAGCTAAATAGGGTAGTTTTACGGTTTTCTGTATTTTAATCTAAAACAGTTACAGTTATAATAAAATTACAAAAGAGCTTTATTAAAGAAAATACAATTTTCTATAAATAACTATATTACAACATTTTACCAAAATATATTGTTTTCTCTGAAAATAAAAATGAAACAAAATAATTTAATTAATAGGCAAAAATATCTGATTTACGGTTTTTTAAATTTATTTTATGAACGGTTGAAGATATGAAAAAAGTGTTTGATATACTAATTAAATAAAATCGAATTTTCTACAAATAATGTTATGAGTAAGAATATTATATAAATTATAATTAATAAAATTAATATTCAAAATTTTTTTTTAAAACTTCACGACTGCAGCCGGAAAATGTTTTGCGATATTCTTGAACGA